>SJXQ01001348.1:266801-344757 GCA_006408695.1 Aepyceros melampus | reverse complement strand
CAGTAAGGACCGGCTTTCAGTGGGCCCAGATGTTGGACTTTAGGCACAGATGTCAAATTCTCATATATTGAGTTGGCCAAAAAGTTCATTTAAGTTTTCCTATAACATCTTTGGCCAACCCAATATTTAAAAATTATGTAATTATAAATATGTTTCAAGGAAGGTATGATTTCAATGATTCATCAAATAGAGGGTAACAAATTATAACAATGGACCAATAGAAATAAACTTAGGAGCTTGGTAAGCAAATTTTAACATATAATATTAAATATCTGAGTATAGTGAGTTGGTTAAAAAAACCCAGTGTTGGCTAAGAAAAACCCAGAAGAATATTTTGGCCAATCCAATATTTTAAAAGTTAAACTATGTAATAGTGTGTCTAAAAACTTAAAAATCACAATTCAGTTTCTATATAATATATACTTTTCTTACTTGAACAAACAACACTTGTCTATTTAATTCAGCTTGTTGCTTCAGAGCTTGTGTAAAACATAATGTAGTTTTTGCCTTAGGAGCAGAATCTCAACCTTAGTCTGCTAATCTGTTTTTTGTTTTTGTTTTTTCCCTCTCTGAGCTCCTGAGTCACTTAGGGAACAGAGGATAGGAACCCCATGACCATTTCTAGTTTAGAACCTCTCACAGAGTTGTAAAGTGTTGTAGGTAGGCACACACAACATAAAATATCAGGAAATGAGGAGAGAATATTTTTAGTATTATCTGAGTGATAGCCAACCCTTGGGGTAGCCCTCCTGTTGTGGTCTTCTGATGTTTGATACAAGCTGGAGTTCAAGCCCAGGGTAGTTGAGTGCAGTTCACCTTCTGGGATAACAGTAAATCCTGTTTTCTTTTTTTTGCCATTTATTTCATCTCAGATTTTTCAATTCATAAAGTGTAACATTCTGATCAGGATAAACGTGGGGTACTCCAGCTAATTAAATAAGATAGGCACATTCATAGTGCAGGAATACATTATAAAGAAGACTTGAAAATCTTTTCCCCTCTGAGTTGTGATTTCATGCATAATTGTGTCAAACATTTTCATCCTTAGTGGCTCAGTGGTGAAGAATTAGTCTGCCAGTGCAGGAGATGCAGGTTGGATCTCTGGGTCAGGAAGATCCCCTGGAGAAGGAATTGGCAACCGACTCCAATATTCTTGTTTAGGACATCCCATAGGCAGAGAAGCCTGGTGGCTGTAGTTTATGGAGTTGCAAAAGAGTGAGACCTGATTTAGCAACTAAACAACAACAACAGTTTTCATCCTTAAATCAGTATGATATCTTACATTTTCCTTTAAGCTGACCCAGTATTCACTCGTCTCCAGGAAGAATTTAGACTATGTCACAGTTCAGATTTTTGTTTCTCAAAATGTGATGGTGCTTATTTAACAAGCATTATAACCACCAACCCATCACTGTTTTAGAGGTAAGTGCTTAGATAACCACTTCTTGATAAAATTTTTCTGGCAATCCAGGTTGCCCATGCATTTGTTGATATTGATAATACAATTAATTGAAAGGCATTAGCTGCTAGGTAAAAGGTGTATATGTTTTAATGTAGATAAAGGAAACAGCTTATCTCTGCCCAGAGGATGGGCTGCGGTAGCAACTTCCCATTGGGGAGGATCCACACAAAGGTACCCAATCACTGCCAAGACTCCCTTAGGCTGCGGGCTCTTTTTTGGGCCCTTTAAAAACTCATCTTTGCCATTCTCTTGAGGGGTGTATAGGTTGTGCTCTCATGTCCTCTCCAAGCTCTTAGGAATACTAGCCAAGTGACTGCCTATTCACCAAGTGTAAGTGACTGATAGTAAACCCAGCATATTACTAAATGTTCACTGCAAAATTGGGTGAATCAAAGATTAATTACCCAAACTACACATCTTTCTTCTTATAAGGGCTAACTTTTCCTTCACATGGTCTTAAAGTGCATAATCTCTGAGGGGGTTGTGTGGAAGGACACATGCCAATTAATGTTAAGTGCCAGAGAACACACAGGGAGCAGAGTAATAACAGAGTGAGGGGGCCTTCTCCTCTCCAGGGGCACCACATACAGAGAGGGGGCTTCCAGGGCTACTCTGCAGCCCATCCGAGCAGAGCTTCAGGGATCCGTCAGCTGGCCTGAGTCCTCTGGTCTTGATGCACCTTATCCTGTCTTTTCCTCTGCCGTTGCTCCGTTGAGGAAGCTGAGGGTAGAAGTAGCTCTGTTAGAAAGCTGAACGACCCTCTTGCCTGTTGGTGACACACAGACGTAGTCCATATACTTCAGAGATTAAAATTAGTTAAACCTCGGTGGTGAGAATGCAGGTACCTGTCACGTTCTTTATGTTTTCAGTATTTAAAAATACATGGTGGTGGTTTAGTCGCTGAGTTGTGTCTGACTCTTGCAACCCCATGGACTGTAGCCCTCCAGGTTCCTCTCTCCATGGCATTTCCCAGGCAAACGTACTGGAGTGGGGTGCCATTTCTTTCTCCAGGGGATTGTCCTGACCCAGGGCTTGAACCTGGGTCTCCCGCATATACTGACTGTTTGAAATCACCACTTATGACATAAGTGTAGAAAATATTTTCCTTTGTAATTTTACCACCTGGATATTACTTTTCCTAAACTTACAGTATATCACTGTTAAGACTTTTGGGGGAAAAAGAACCAAAAAAACGCCAAACAATTTAATTTTTATGCACAAATAGTATATATAACGCAGTATTGGTAAGCCTCCATTTTCCACCCCTTTCCACTGTGTCTATACATAGAGTCCTGCCTCATCTCCTCTTAAAGGACAGTTTGGTTGTTAACACTGTTATAGAAAAGATTGTGATGACTATTTTTGTATGTATTCTCTTTATAGAATTATTATATATTTTTTATATTTCTAAATTGTGGTAAAATTCACATACCATGACATTTACCATTTTGACCATTTTAAAGTGTACATTTCTATAGTGTTAAGCACATTCACATTCCCGTGCAACCACCCTCCAGAACTCTCTTCATCTTGTCGAAGTGAAACTCCGCAGCCATGTGACGGCAGCTCTCCCTTCCTCCCTGGCCGCTGGTGACCACTGTTCTTTTGGTCTCTGTGACTTTAACTGCTCTAGATACCTCATGTAAGTGGAGCCGTGTACTGCTTGTCTTTTGGTGACTGGCTTATTTCATTTAGTTCAGTGTCTTCAGAGTTCATCCATGTTTTGCTTGTGACAAAATTCCCTTCTTTAAGGCTGAATAATACTCCATTGCATGCACAAACTGTGTTCTATTAATTCATCCACCAGTAGATACTTGGGTTGCTTCCATGTACACACCTTTTAAATTTGACACACTTTCAACTTGAAAAGCTGTAAAAAAGAATACAAGAAACTTGCATATATCCTTTATACAGATTCAACAGTTTTTTACCCTATTTGTTTTATCATTCTTTGTATATGTATGTGTGGATACACACACACGCGTGCGCACATATTTGCCTTAACCATTTGAGCATAAATTGGGGAGACTATGCTTTTTTAATTTTAATATTTCACTGTGTAGTTCCTTTAGAACAAAGATATTCTTTTACATAATCGCCACAATAAAATGATCAAAGTCAAGAAATCTATAGTGATACCGTTTTATTATCTAATCCATTACATGCATACACAGACTATATTCACATTTCATCATTTGTCTCAATAATACCCCTTTTATACTATTCTCTCTCACCCACTGGGATCAGAGTTTAATTCATCACATTAAATTGACATGTCTCGTCTGAAATTGTCCCTCAGCCTGTTTTTGTTTGTTTTTCTTAACCTTGACATCAGTGAGGAATTCGGGTCAATTGTTTTGTAGAATGTTGAGTTTGTCTGAAATTTCTTTATGATTAGATTCAAGTTACGCATTTTGGAGGGAATATTACAACAGTAATGTTATATCTTCATTGTGTCGTATTAGAAGACATGTGATTAAGGTGAAATCCCCAGGTTTCTCCACTGTAAAATTGCTGTTTCCTTTCTAATTATTAAGGAGTTTGTGAGGAGATGCTTTGAGACTATATAAATACCCTGTTCCTCAGCAAAATTTTACCCACTGGTTTTAGCATCTGTTGATGGTTTTATTAACCATATTTCTTCTGTAATTACTAGTTTGCTTTCTACTGGAACAAAGAGCTTTCCCTTCTGATTTTTAAATTATTTCGGTGTGAACTCATGAATTCCCGTTTTGTGTTCAGTACATTATAATCCATTACTGTCCTTTTTGTTTTTAATGCTCAGAATGTTTTAGCTTTGGCCACTGGGTTCTTTCAAGCTGATTTTTATGTCCTTTTCCTATGTCACCATTAAAACACACACACGCACGTGCACACACATCTTTTTGTACTTACTTTGTTGTCCTTAAAGTGAAAATGTTGGATTATAAAATATGCACATTTCACCCCTGTGGTTGGTTTGAGGGGAGGGAAAAGTATACTCATTTAAACTTCCGATATGTATTTCTTGTGTTGCTTTTTAAGAAGCATTAGGACATTTTTGTCATTCCTGGCTTTCAGCTGCAAAGAAAGTGAAAAGTGAAAGTCACACGTAAACAGTCGTGTTTGCAACTCCAACAGTCCATGGAATTCTCCAGGCCAGAATACTGGGGTGGGTAGCGTTTCTCTTCAGAGAATCTTCCCAACCCAGGGATTGAACCCAGGTCTCCTGCATTGCAGGCGAATTCTTTACCAGCCAAGCCACAAGGGAAGCCCAAGAATACTGGAGTGGGTAGCTTATCCCTTTTCCAGGGGATCTTCCCGACCCAGGAATCGAACTGAGTTCGCCTGCATTGCAGGTGGATTCTTTACCAACTAAACTACCAAGGAATCCCTTCAACTACAAAGAAGCATCTTTAAGAAAAGTAGATCAAGAAGGGTTTATCTTTCTTTTGGAGTTGTTCAGGACTGATAGTTCACAACTGTCTGAATGCTGTACCAGACTTCTAAAGAATCAGCAGTTAACAACACTGTATAAAAATCTACTTGGGAAAGTTATGGATTAGGGTTCGTAGTGGGGTGCTTGTAGAATCAGACATTTTTGTGTTTCTGACTTGAGCTCTTGCTTCAGTGATTTAAGATGCCCAGAACAAGTCTGCTGCTTTCCTTCTTGCATCTGTTTACTCATTTGTAGAATGAAGGTGTATTTGATCATTGGTGTTACAACTTTTTTACTGTGTCCTGTGATAAGAAATACATTTTGCATTGTGAATCAATATACACATATGTATGTGATTAATACATACGTATGACAAACTCAAAAGTTTTAAAAAACAAAATTTAACCTTACTATCTGCTGTGCATTCTGATATTTCCTTTTCTGTTCTCTTTCTTTAAAATGCTAGTGATGCCTTTGAAGATGTTTTTAGGTCAAAAACCTTGTACTAGATTATTTGTAAAAGCATTTCAGTTACAAAATTACGTGAGTATATTCTTTGAAATTACTTTAAAATGACAAGGTAAAGAATATAGATTTTTGTGACAAGGTCTGTCACTAGAGTAGTCACAAAGAATCACTTCTCTTATATAGATACTTGTAGCCAATTCAACAAAAACCAGTCCAATAAAAATCTACTACATAGTCTTTAATATGTCCCTACAATTATAGTTACTCCTAGTATAAGTCAATTTTGCTAATTTTCTTCTTTTAACCTGCATCCCTTTCCTTCTTCCTTCCCTTCCATCTGTCCATAGCAGTACATTATATATTACCTATGGCTTATTTATTGCTGGCTGTGATGAAATGGTTAATGGAAAAGATTGATTTTTTTTAAAAAAAGTATTGCTGGATTTTAACTTGGTTGACAGTAAGGCTCGTCAGTGCTCTTTTTAAATGATTTCTGGGGAAGCATTGTTATCTGTGCAAGTAAGGTTGTAGTGTAATGTTTTCCCTATCTGAAATGAATAAAGCTGAAACAAAAGCTCATCCTTTAGCTATCTTGCTAGAGCCACTATTCATCCTTACTGGGCATGCCAGCATCTCTAATACCTCAGCAAGAACTTGGCTGGAAAGAATGTAATTTTCCTTGTCACTCTCGGTTTTAGATTTTAGAAAAAAAGATGAATGGAATTTAACATCAATCAGGTTGAAAAACACAAAATTAAGAGAGAAACTCAGAATGTGGTGTAGCTTTCTTGACATGCTGGCCTTTTCCCTTGAGTTTGTACTACAGTGTTATTCACATAGAGAGTCGAGTGAAACGGTACATCCCTTTCATGAAATGGAAGCTTTGGGGTTGGTTGTATTGGTGAGATGTTTTGCTGTTGAAAAAGTACAGGTGAAGATGCAAAAGTGATGGAGCAGACCTCTTTTAGGTTTGTGTGAGTAGTGCTGAGAGAGTTGAAGTGCAAGGGAAAAGTGTACTGCTTTGGCAAAGTTATACCTAGCCTCCTAAGCATCCTCTGTTCATTTCTGTTTGTCCATTACTTTTCAGCTCCTCACATTTTAAAATCTATCACTTAGACTTGACGTGTCTTACCTTAAAATTTGTTCAGTTATATTTAGTTGATATTTTTTCTGCACGTGTTCTTGGCCTTGAAAGGTAAACTGAAAAAAACAAAACCAAAAACCCAACAGCCATAACTATGGTCTCCTCATCACTTCGGTCCCTCAGTCTTGTCTGACTCTCTGCGACCCCTTGGACTGCAGCACGCCTGGCCCCCCTGTCCATCACCACCTTCCAGAGCTTGCTTAAACTCATGTCCATCCAGTCAGTGATGCCATCCAACCATCTCATCCTCTGTCATCCTCTTCTCCTCCCGCCTTCAATCTTTCCCAGCATCAGGGTCTTTTCCAATGAGTCAGTTCTTCGCATCAGATGGCCAAAGTATTGGAGTTTCAGCTTCAATCCTTCCAATGAATAGTCAAGACTGATTTTCTTTAGGATTGACTGGTTTGATTTCTTTGCAGTCCAAGGGACTCTCAAGAGTCTTCTCCAACAGCACAGTTCAAAAACATAACATTTATTCAGCGCTCAGCTTTCTTTGTGATGGACGGCCTCAGATTGAGCAACTGAACTGAACAGCTTTCTTTATGGTCCAAGTCTCACATCCATACATGACTACTGGAAAAACCATAGCTTTGACTAGACGGACCTTTGTTGGTTGCTATGGAGTAAGGGGCGCTGAATACAACACTGTTTTGAAGGAGTTTCTATTAATCACCATCACCCCTACCATAGTTTGTCCTTAGGCCAAACCAAAGGTGGGGAACACAGCCCCGCTTGCCAACAGAAAATTGGATTAAAGATTTACTGAGCATGGCCCTGCACATCAGAGCAAGACCCAAATTCCCCCACAGCTGGTCCGTTCCACCATGGAGCTCCCACAGGCCTCTTATCCTTATCCATCAGAGGGCACACAGAGTGAAAATCACAATCACAGAAAACTAACCAAACTGATCACGTGGATCACAGCGTTGTCTAACTCAGTGAGACTATGAACCATGCCGTGCAGGGCCTCTGAAGGTGGATGGGTCATATTGCAGGGCTCTGACAAAACATGGTCCACTGGAGAAGGGAGTGGCAGACCGCTTCAGCATTCTTGCCTTGAGAGCCCCATGAACAGTTTGAAAAGGTCTCCTCATGCAGGGAGAAGGCACTGGCGACCCACTCCAGTGTTCTTGCCTGGAAAATACCGTGGACGGAGGAGCCTGGTAGGCTGCAGTCCATGGGGTTGCACAGAGTCCACGACTGACGCAACAGCAGCAGCAGGAGCAGCCTCATACAGAAGTTCTGATGCAGTTAAGGTATAATTTTATTCCTGATTTGACATACTCATACATTTTCTAGTAAAGTAAGTCCTCTACATACGAACGAGTTCAGTTCCAAGAGCGAGTTAGTCCAATTTGCTTGTAAGTCCAACATAGTTAGCCTAGGTACTCAACTAAAAAATCAGCTATATAGTACCATACTGTAATAGGTTTATAATACTTTTTCACACAAATAACACATGAAAAATAAACACAAAAAATAAAGGAAACATTTTTAGTTCCACAGTACAGTATCTTGAAAAGTTCAGTAGTATAGTACAACAGCTGGCTTCCAGGGACTGGCACCGAGTGAACGGGCAAAAGGACTTACTGACTGAAGGAAGGAGAGGTGGTGGGAGATGGTAGAGCTGAAGTTGGCCACGGGAGATGGAGGGCCAGCTGCAGTGTCACTCATGCCTGACACTCTGGCACAGGTTCTGGTTCCTTCCTGGAACCAGATGCACATCACATCATAAGTTTGTTAACTTGAAGGTTTGTACATAGGGGACTTACTATAATTTTGTACCTTTTGGTTTTATTAGCCTTCATTTCAGCATAGATACAGGCTTAAGTATTTATTATTGACAAACATTTATCTTTATGAAATCCCCATGTAAAATGAGACTATGGTATTTATTTGTATTTAATTGTCACTATTTTCTAAACAAATGGTTCAGTTCAGTCAGTCACTCAGTCGTGTCTGACTCTTTGCGACCCCATGAATCGCAGCACACCAGGCCTCCCTGTCCATCACCAACTCCCGGAGTTCACTCAGACTCACATCCATTGAGTCTGTGATGCTATCCAGCCAACTCATCCTCGGTCGTCCCCTTCTCCTCCTGCCCCCAATCCCTCCCAGCATCAGGGTCTTTTCCAATGAGTCAACTCTTCGCATGAGGTGGCCAAAGTACTGGAGCTTCAGCTTTAGCATCATTCCTTCCAAAGAAATCCCAGGGTTGACCTTCTTCAGAATGGACTGGTTGGATCTCCTTGCAGTCCAAGGGACTCTCAAGAGCCTTCTCCAACACCACAGTTCAAAAGCATCAATTCTTCGGCACTCAGCCTTCTTCACAGTCCAACTCTCACATCCATACATGACCACAGGAAAAACCATAGCCTTGACTAGACGGACCTTAGTCGGCAAAGTAATGTCTCTGCTTTTGAATACACTATCTAGATTGGTCATAACTTTTCTTCCAAGGAGTAAGCGTCTTTTAATTTCATGGCTGCAGTCACCATCTGCAGTGATTTTGGAGCCCCAAAAAATAAAGTCTGACACTGTTTCGACTGTTTCCCCATCTATTTCCCATGAAGTGATGGGACCAGATGCCATGATCTTCGTTTTCTGAATGTTGAGCTTTAAGCCAACTTTTTCACTCTCCTCTCTCACTTTCAACAAGAGGCTTTTTAGCTCCTCTTCACTTTCTGCCATAAGGGTGGTGTCATCGCATATCTGAGGTTATTGATATTTCTCCCAGCAATCTTGATTCCAGCTTGTGTTTCTTCCAGTCCAGCATTTCTCATGATGTACTCTGCATAGAATTTAAGTAAGCAGGGTGAAATATACAGCCTTGACATTCTCCTTTTCCTATTTGGAATGAGTCTGTTGTTCCATGTCCAGTTCTAACTGTTGCTTCCTGACCTGTATACAGTAGTTTAGTTAAAAATAAATAACATACAGAGTACAATATACTTTTTGAAAGAAGAAAACAAGACAAAGGGAAAATTCAGATTTATTAGTAAGATGAAGAATTTGAACATAGAAATTCATGCCATAAATGTCTGTATAATCATTCAAGACAGAGTGCAGATTGAGATCTGAGCTTCCTAGGAGTCAGAGCAAAAACAGAAATGCATGCAGGTCAGCATCCTATGAACTCTGAAGTGGACAGTGAGAAGAGTAGTGAACCATGGTCTCACCTATAGCCCTTCAGAGAACAGTGTGTTTCAGACCTGTGGCTACCAAAGGGAAGCAGGAAGCGGGGAGGAACAAATCAGGGATATAGGATTAACAAACTGCTATTATAAAATAGATAAGCTATAGGAGTATACTGTATAGTATAGGGAGTTACACCCATTTTCTTGTAATAACCTATAATGGAATATTATCTTCAAAAATACTGAATCACTTGGCTGTATATCTGAAACTAGCACAATATTGCAAATCAACTGTACTTCAATTTGTTTTTGAAAAGTGTGTTTTACATGGTTCTTTCTTATAGCATTCCTATTAGAAGCCAAGGACATTATCTATGAAGGCTGAGTCCTAGTGTTGACAGTTGAAATATATCTCATTTTCTTTTCTTACTGATAAGAATTAACAGTAAGCACATTCTCTTTAATGTAAGATCTAAGCCCAAATTTAATTACCTAAATTAGAAGTTATAAAGGATTTGAATTAACATACCCACTTATTGGGCTACCTAGAATAAAAGTAGGGGCGCTTAGGGCTATGTCTACACATAACGTACTTAATTTGTTTAGTATTAATATGACCTTAAAACTTGAAGAATTTGCCTATATCACATCATTAAATATTTCAAAGATAATTTTAAAATGGATATTAGTAACTTCCTCTTCCTCATCCCATTCAAAATGCATTTACCCATACTTGCAAGTGAAATAAAAGCATATTCCCAAATGGAAAAAGTATTTTAAAATGAGTTATATCAAATTTCACCTGTCTTAAATGAAATTTAGACAAAATCATATTGGATTATTTGGTTAGTATAAGGCAGTTGGTTCTTAAGAATTTTGTAGTAACTTATTTTTCCCATTAGATAAGGACCTATAAATATTTCAGTACACTAACTTAGTAGCCTTCATCCATCTGAGACTCAGGAGCAAACCTGAGTTGCAGTCATTAAAAGAGAAACAAAACAAAGTAAACATAGCATGGCCTCATTAATTTAGAGCAAATTAAATTTTGAATTGGTGTCAGAGCATCTTGTATTTTGGGCTTCCCTGGTGGCTCAGTGGTAAAGAATCTGCCTGCCAATGCAGGAAACACAAGTTTGATCTCTGGATCAGGCAGATCCCCTGGAGAAGGAAATGGCAACCCACTTCAGTATTGCCCCAAATCCCATGGGCAGAGGAGCCTGGTGGACTACAGTCCGTGGGGTTGCAAAAGAGTCAAACACAGCTTAGCCACTAAACAACAACAATCTTGTATTTTATGAAGAACAGGGTTTTCAGTTGTCTGGAAAAAACAGTTTTCTCAAGTAAGGCTTTATTTTCAATAAACTGGTATCATCATTGTATAGGTTTACTTCAATATTCAGATTTTTCATAAGGCAATAATAGAATTTAATAGAGCCTGGTAGAAACTTAAGACTGTTTCTTCAGCCCACACTGTCCAGTAATCAGCAACTTGGAAAGTTGGAATTAGGTCTATTGTATTGATCTATTGTATTGATCTAGTGTTATAAAATCACTAGTAATGGCCATATATTTGAGATAGGTCTTCTTTCAAACTCAATCTGACTTCTTTTGACCTTTTCCATCTGTAATATCTTTCAGAATTATAGTATTTATGCTCCATTTTCTGAGGAGAAAAACAGTCTTCTGTGTATACACAGGCCCATATAATTTTGCAAGGTTAACCTACAGTTATATGCAAAATTTTCTGTACACCTGTGTTATACATGGGTAATACAACCATGGGTTGTATTACTGTTCCCACGTATTTCCTGGCCCTTCTGGTAAGAGGATTATGTTTCTCTGTCCAAATCATCACACTTGACCATGAGACATCTTTTAACATGTCTGACGCACATTAAGACATCTAGTGCATGCTGTATTAGGCCAAACTGATACAAGGAACCGTAGGATAAGAATCTATTCCAGACCACATGACACTCATTTGTTACTCCTTCAGAAATTTATTCAGTGCCTCTGTTTCATGAAGGACACACACATTATCTCCCATTCTCACAACAGTCTTAAAGGATAGATCTTTTTTGCATAGATGTTTTTGCAGATGAGAACAATCATAAATAGGGTCAATAACTTTCTTGAGGTGATAACAGATTCTTACTAGCTTAGCCAGGATTTAAACACAGATCTGATTCTCTCTTTATATATTTTATCTCTCTATTTTCCTGTTTGCTCTGTATATCTGATGAATCCTTTCTTTACCAATATGTGGAATTAATAATGCAATGTACAAACCTTCTATGTCATAAATACTCTGTTTCTATTTAAATAAGTCTTATAAACTACAAGCTTGCAGGTCACAGATTTGTTGTTTCCAAAGGTTTTTAGTTTTGTTTTTAAGTTTGGAATCAGGTACCTTTAGGTGAGGCTGACAGTTGCCAGTTAGCAACAACAGCCATCACTCCCTGCTATTTTTAGTCAGCTGACTTTGTGCACTTATCTGCATGGCCTCTGTAAACTTGAGTTTATAACCCCAGTTTGGCTTACCTCATGTACATTGTTATGAAGACAAGGTAGGTGAATAATTCCCTTCTGGTCATTCCTTGACTCCAGAGAAATTATTTTTCACAGTCTCAGATAGCAAATTTTTAAATTGTATGCAAGAAGGCAGACGGTAATAAAAAGTCGATAGTTAATTTGAGATTTACTAGCTGGTCATTGTTGTAAAACTTATAACATTTAATTACCTAACATAATCTACCAAATAACCTTATGAAATAGATAATGATGATTATTCCCATTTTAGAGAAGGGGAAAACTGAAGCAGGAGAAGCTGAGTAGCTTACCCAAGGTCACAGAGCAGTTAAGGGGTTGGCCCAGGATGTGAACTCAGTCTGATTCTACATTCCTAGACATCACACTGTGGTGGAGGTCTGTAGGTATCTGCACCAGCTCTTCTCATGAGTGAAAAAAATCTCTTAGGTCATTACTTGATACCCTTATGTGAATAACTAGTTTTGCCTTCTTTCATGCTGCAACTTTTGCATAACTATCCATAGTTATGAATTTGTACTCTTTCTACAATTAGACAGATGCCTTTTGGGGAATGTAAATCATACAGACAAGATATTCTTTTGCTACCTTGAGTTCATTGGATAAACATTAGTCAGCCCTGATCTTTGGATCTTGTGCAAATCATAGTCTTCACTGAGAACCCCCTAGTATGCTTTAATTGGTGTAATAAGAAAATGTTAGCAAACCTATCACTTCATCCTTTAAAAAAATTTCTCTTAGTTGAACCAACGTGTGGTCTATTACTTTTTGAGAAAGACTGCCATTCTCAAAATACACCATTTTACATTGTTTGAAAAATAATAATTTGTGCTGAACATTTACAAGTTTTATCTTGAGGGAGAGTGTGTCTCAAGAGTTAACACTACCACCATGAATTGAATTTCCTGAAACTTTGAAGCACTCAGCTTGGTGATAGGGCTTAACAGCTAGAGGACTGAAGCTTGGTGGTATGTGACCCTGTTATGAGATGGGAAGACTGAGAACTGAATGAAAAATATGATTAATGGTATGAGCTGCCGCCACACTTGGAGCGGAGCAGAGACAGTTGAGAGGGGAACAGTGGGTAGGAGCACAAACACTGCTCTCTTCCACTTTCCCAAGGAGGGGTCCAGCAGGAGGGACTTTGTTTTGTCTTTCTCTCCTGTCACTTCTACATGGTAAAATGAAGGGCTGGTAGCATGAAGGCTATGAATATAATTGTAAAAAACAATCAAGGATCTAAAAAAGAGGGATTTTCTTTTGCTTGTGTATTCCCAAGCTTTTCTAATTTTCTGTTCTGTTGTCATTGAAGTCTTTCTGGGACATTTGAAACCTTGGATCTGAACTGGGGGCAGGGATCTTCCAGGCTCCAGCCTCTCTAGCAATGTTCATGTCACACCTGTGCCATCAGAGTGATTCGTGAATGACAGGAAGGACTACTGATTTAGGGGAGGTCTTTAGATGGTACAAAGGATCAGCTATAAACAGGTCAGGGTTTTTTGTTTCGTTGTTTTGGTTCTAATTTGCATGTTTTATTTTGGCAACTTTGCTTAATATTTATACGCTATGCCTCTCTGTTGTTTATTTTGATGGTTGAGCTGTATAGGATGTTATGTATAAGCACACACATCATCAAATGTTCATTTTGTTGAAACCAGATTAATGTCACAATATTCAGAAAACTTCTTGTGCTTTCAGCTTCTTTTTAAAAAAGTGACACTTTGATAGACCAAAATGAGGTAAATGTGTCTCTTGTGCGCTATGTTATGTAGTTCTAGTGGATTGTTAGATATTTGCCATAGTGTTAACATGTTAATTTATGCCCTGTAAATGAATATGAGACACTATTGCTGGGAAAACTGTATAGTCTGCAGAATAAATGCTGTGTAAGAAACAAGACTTCTTCTAAATAACTTTTTTTTTGCTAGTTCACACTTGAGCAGTAGGCACTATAGGTGTGAAGAATCTAGAGACTGTATAATTTGAGTGATAAACCAGATTATAAAATAAGCTTAATTACTGATAAGAGTTTTGCTCATAAGTTTGACACTATCGTGTAGTATATCTATTGGCTACTTTTGCAAGAAGCCTTGGAAAACATACTTTTGGGAGCTAGTCGAGTGCTGTTTTAGTATTTTGAAATAAAAGCTTGCAACTTTTTGGTAAGCAGACCTTTTTGAATTCTATCACAACCAGTTACCTGTAGTGAGTAGTGTATATTTTATAGGTGCAGGGATAGTTTGTAAAATTCACACATCTGCTTATTGACAGGGATGCTTAATATTTCTGCTGTTTGTAGACACATTCTTGTTTCCTAGAAACAAATTTTATAGCAATTTGAAGTCTGTTAATGTCGAAGAGAACAAATGTTTTTAAACTTAGTTTGTTATCACCAGTACTAAATAAGTTAAATTCAACAAATCTATGTTATGTGGTGAGCATTTTGCTAGGAACTGGCATACACAGTGAATAAAACATTCATTCATTCATCCAAAAAATATTTATTCAGTGTCTTCTATGGGTAATCTTAAGGGCTTCCCTGAGGAAAGAGTGCCTATGTTAAGGTTCAAAATGAGTAGGAGATACCAAGGTGTAAATAGCAAGATAAAGAAAAAGAGTCTCTCACATGCTTTGATCAAAGGACTCCAGGTTAAGAAAATGAAAAATTAAAAAAGCCCAAGCTGTCCAGAATGGCTGAAGCCAGGGGAGAGAGGAGCAGTGGCTTAAGATGGGACTGAAGAGATAGCTAGAAGCCAGTTCATGGAGAGATGTCTAACTCGGAAGGCAAGCTTAGGAATCTGGAGCTGATTATTAGGGCAATGGAAGGTCAGTCAAGGGTTTAGGGAGGAAAATGACTTTTTTAATATTACTCTGATTGCTTTGTATAGAATGGATTAGAGTGTGGGACAAGAGAGGATAGGATGTAAAGAAAGCAAGATGCTGGTGAAGCATTCTGACAGATGATGATGACTCAGGCTAGAGTGGTAGTGGAGAAGCAGATGGATTCTAGAGATCCTTAGGAGTAGTAAAGAGGAGATGTGGTGATTTTTGAGAAGTAGAATTAAGAGAGGGAGCACATGGAGTCTGAGATAATTCCCAGGCTTCTGACTTCAGCCTCTAGGAGAATGATGGTCACATCCCCTGTGGAGGGAAAAGGACAGAAGACAAGGTCCATTTTAATATCTGAGGTAATACTTCAAAGTGGACAGATTTGTGGACATAAATAGGGAACACAGGACAATAGTTATTTATCTTCAACAGGAGATGTATATGGTGTATACTTATATACATATATATAAATAATTATATAGGTTTTCAAAACTTGACCGAAAGTATCAGGCAGTATCAAAACAGTATCAGTCAGTGAAGACATATAGATTTTAAAGAGAAGCAATCATCGTGTGGAGAATCTGGTAGGCGAAAGGTTTTGGTTTTGAAAGAAGCTAGGAGAGGGTTCATGAAAGAAAGTTAGAATGAACCAAGCCACACTGCTGCTAAGTCGCATCAGTCGTGTCCAACTCTGTACAACCCCACAGACGGCAGCCCACCAGGCTCCGCTATCCCTGGGAGTCTCAAGGCAAGAATACTGGACTGGGTTGCCATCCACATTGAACAGATTACAGTTTTCCCTATAAGCTAGTATCAAAAGGAAAGTTAGGACCAACCTAGATAGTATATTCAAAAGCAGAGACATTACTTTGCCAACAAAGGTCCGTCTAGTCAAGGCTATGGTTTTTCCAGTGGTCATGTATGGATGTGACAGTTGGACTGTGAAGAAGGCTGAGCGCTGAAGAATTGATGCTTTTGATCTGTGGTGTTGGAGAAGACTCTTGAGAGTCCCTTGGACTGCAAGGAGATCCAACCAGTCCATTCTAAAGGAGATCAGTCCTGGGTGTTCTTCGGAAGGACTGATGCTAAAGCTGAAACTCCAATACTGTGGCCACCTGATGCGAAGAGTTGACTCATTGGAAAAGACCCTGATGCTGGGAGGGATTGGGGGCAGGAGGAGAAGGGGACGACCGAGGATGAGATGGCTGGATGGCATCACGGACTCGATGGACGTGAATCTGAGTGAACTCCGGGAGTTGGTGATGGACAGGGAGGCCTGGCGTACTGCGATTCATGGGGTCGCAAAGAGTTGGACATGACTGAGTGATTAAACTGAACTGAAGGGACTGCATTTTAAGATTTTAATGGGAGTTAGTTTGTCCTTTGCTTCTTGGTCATTCTTGATTAAACTGGTTTGTTTTTTGCTGAGACTATTAACCCAGATTAACATTTAAATACTAGAGTTTTAAGATTTTAATTAGAAGGCTGGAATGGAACTCTGACTGGTGAATTGGTTGGCTACTGCTAATGGGTTTGTAGCTTTTTAAAATTTGATATCTAAGGTTTGTGGTTGGGGTGGGAATGTGAAGCTTTAAAAACCTAGAAATGTGTTTATGGGAGGAAGCTGTAGCCTGTTGTGGAGATAAACGAGGAGAAGGGGTGAAGAAAAGAGGAGAAAGGACCCTGTTTTCTTAGAGGAGGCTCTTTGTATTATACAGTGCCTTTCATGAGTCAGACTTTGGAAATATCAGAACTGAATTTTTATTTTCAACATTTCAATTTTGCTTTAATTGGATACTTGAAACAGGAAGCATTTTATAGTGTGAAATACCAAATTAAAGCTCCCAATGGCAACATGGAGGTGTCATCTGTGATATAGAGTCATATTGGGGGGTTGGAGCCTGGGAATGGAAAGTGGAGATGGGAAAAGTCACCCTACAGGCTGGGCCGAGGTTGCTTTGATGATGCATTTTGTAGTGGGAATTTCGGTGTGAGAGTTACCCGAAATTGGGTCTCACACCCTAGCTCCAGCATATTTAGGAGGGAGAAGGTTGCCCAAACTTGACAGGCTCCTCATCCTCTGCTGAAATGTGGAGATGAAATCTGCCACCCAGTTTATTTTGAGAATTAAATGAGAAAATGAATGTAAGGTCTCTGGCAGAGTGTCTTATTCACAGTAGGCACTTAATTCTTAGTTCCTCTTTCACCTCCAGTTTAAGCCATATCCAGATTTAGTGGTCTCTAATAATGCTATAGCAGCCTTACTAGTGGCCAGATAGATTTAATGAATGAGTTAGAACGAATGCAGTTGAATTTCTCTACTCTCCTTATTGATTATGAAAACAGAAATTCATAGCACGTCATCTTCAGAATTGCTAAACCGGACGGTGCTTAGGACTGCCCATGGAGCACACAGTAGTTTTTGAAGGGTCTAAAATGACAATTGATAAAATAATTTGAAATGTATTTCAGCTAGGCTTTCTGCTGAAAAACATTTGGCCACTTACTTATCCAGTTAACATTTATGAAGCACTGTTTCTGTCCTGGGCCTGTGTAATGTGGGAGACTGACAAGTGAACAGGTGATTCTTACACACAATAGTAGTCTTGTGCTGTGGGGAAATCACAGGGAATCGTGCCAAGAAAATCTGAAAGCGTGTGCCAAATGCTTTAAAAATATGCATCCTCTTTTACCTTGTTGATGTGCTTCTAGCAATATAACCTGAGGAAGTTTGATGAAATCTTGCTTACAGTGTGAAAAATTGGTGATTGTAAATGTATAACAAAAGTGACATTACTTTGTCAAAGAAGGTCCGTCTAGTCAAGGCTATGGTTTTTCCAGTGGTCATGTATGGATGTGAGAATGAGACTATAAAGAAAGCTGAGCGCTGAAGAATTGATGCTTTTGAATTGTGGTGTTGGAGAAGACTCTTGAGAAGAGTCCCTTGCACGGCAAGGAGGTCCAACCAGTCTGTCCTAAAGGAAATCAGTCCTTAATAGTCATTAGAAGGACTGAGGCTGAAGCTGAAACTCCAATACCTTGGCCACCTGATGTGAAGAACTGGCTCATTTGAAAAGACCCTGATGCTGGGAAAGATTGAAGGTGGGAGGAGGAGGGGACGACAGAGGATGAGGTTGTTGGATGGCATCACTGACTCGAATGGCTTGAGTTTGAGTGAGCTCTAGGAGTTGGTGATGGACAGGGAGGCCTTGTATGCTGCAGTCCATGGGGTTGCAAAGAGTCGGACATGACTGAACACCTGAACTGAACAAAAATCAATTGCCTTGGTTTCTATATGATAAATGGACATTCCTTGTGCCCATCAGCGATCACAGAGATCTGTAAGTGACAGAGGAAAACTAATCAGGGTATATTATGAAGAGGAAAAGTAGCTTACCAAGGAACGTTTTTTAAAAAATAATTTTTAAAGAAAAAGTTTAGCAAAATCCTTTCCAAATCACTTTTATGTATTCTCTGCCTTGAAGAAGGGCTTCCCTGGTAGCTCAGATGGTAAAGAATCTGCTTGCGATGCAGGAGACCTGAGTACAATCCCTGAGTCAGGGAGGTCCCCTGGAGACGGGAATGGCAAATCATTCAAAAAGACATAAGTATGATCATAATCTGGAAGCAGGGTAGGAGTTTAAGTGACCTAATCATCTTGCCAAATCTGTGTAGTTTCATCTAAGAGATAAATTATACACACACACACATACATATAAGTTTTGAGTAGTGACTGGATAGATACAGTCCCAGTGAGACGGCCCAGGTGAACGAGCGTGTCAGCAGAGTGGGAAGGACAGCGTGCTTTCTTGGTACTCCCAGTCTTTGGAGGTGCACTTTGCAGTAAGAAGATGGACCTGTGAGAAAAATCATTCTGAAAATCTTGGGAAAAAAATATATCTAGCGAGCCCCAGGGACCTCTCCACTGGCCATTTTGGCTCGGCTGGTGGCATTAGGTCAGTTTTTTTAGCTCGTGGAACCATCCCATTTCTGGATACCTCAGGTTCTAAGAGTACGTTTGTTGAGAAATTATTTTTCCCCTTAGTTGATAATAAGATAAGCTGCCAAGATCTTGCCTCTGTTCCCTTTTCAGCAGCAATCCCTTTAAAATTCAAAAGTTTTAACTCAGGTTTTCCAAACGGTTTATTTTGGAGAAATTTATTCAAGGCCAAATTTATACATTTGTATATAGGATAAACTCTACCAATTTACAAAAATAGATAATTATTCCTTTTTTTTCCCCCCTCAAAAAGATGGATAAGCTTGGAGAGCTCTAGTTTTCCCATTTATATGAGAACTGTAAACCAACAAGTAACAAGTCTCTTCTGTTTCTGGATCAAATGGAGTGACTATTCCAGAGTAGAGTAACAGGAGGCAGTGTCTGCCTATTTTGTTGTTTACTTTTTACATGAATATATATCTGCTCCCTCTGTCCTTGGAATAGACTTCTAGAATTTGTTTTTTATTTCTTTACTTCTGTTTCTAGTCATAAATTAGATGCTGAATGATACAGAAAGAAAGGAATAAGAGGTTAAGAACTATAATGCAAACATCAGGGCTAAAAAGAAGATATGGTTCTTTATTTAAAGACTATCATTTTCTTTTCTTTTTAGACTTTTTTCTTTTTAATGACTATCATTTGTTAAGTGCCCATGGTTAGATCACTCACCTAGAGCCAGACATCCTGGAATGCGAAGTCAAGTGGACCATAGGAAGCATCACTGTGGACAAAGCTAGTGGAGGTGATGGAATTCCAGTTGAGCTATTTCAGATCCTGAAAGACGATGCTGTGAAAATGCTGCACTCAATATGCCAGCAAATTGGGAAAACTCAGCAGTGGCCATAGGACTGTAAAAGGTTAATTTTACATTCCAATCCCAAAGAAAGGCAATGTGAAAGAATCCTCAAACTACCTCACAACTGCACTCATCTTACATGCTAGTAAAGTAATGCTCAAAATTCTCCAAGCCAGGCTTCAGCAATATGTGAACCGTGAACTTCCAGATGTTCAAGCTGGTTTTAGAAAAGGCAGAGGAACCAGAGATCAACTTGGCAACATCCGCTGGATCATGGAAAAAGCAAGAGAGTTCCAGAAAAACATCTATTTCTTCTTTATTAACTATGCCAAAGCCTTTGACTGTGTGGATCACAATAAACTGTGGGAAATTCTGAGAGAGATGGGAATACCAGACCACCTGACCCGCCTCTTGAGAAATCTGTATGCAGGTCAGGAGGCAACAGTTAGAACTGGACATGGAACAACAGACTGGTACCAAATAGGAAAAGGAGTACGTCAAGGCTGTATATTGTCACCCTGCTTATTTAACTTATATGCAGAGTACATCACGAGAAACTCTAGGCTGGATGAAGCACAAGCTGGAATCAAGATTGCCAGGAGAAATACCAATAACCTCAGATATGCAGATGACACTCCCTTATGGCAGAAAGTGAAGAACTAAAGAGCCTCTGATGAAAGTGAAAGAAGAGAGTGAAAAAGTTGGCTTAAAGCTCAACATTCAGGAAACTAAGATCATGGCATCCAGTCCCATCACTTCATGGCAAACAGATGGGGAAATAGTGGCAGACTTTATTTTTGGGGGCTCCAAAATCACTGCAGATGGTTACTGCAGCCATGAAATTAAAAAACACTTATTCCTTGGAAGGAAAGTTATGACCAACCTAGATAGCATATTAAAAAGCAGAGACCGTACTTTGCTGACAAAAGTCCATTTCATCAAGCTATGGTTTTTCCAGTATTCATGTATGGATGTGAGAGTTGGACTGTGAAGAAGGCTGAGCACCGAAGAATTGATGCTTTTGAATTGTGGTGTTGCAGAAGACTCTTGAGAGTTCTTTGGTTGCAAGGAGATCCAGCCAGTCCATCCTAAAGGAGATCAGTCCTGAATATTCGTTGGAAGGATGATGCTGAAGCTGAAACTCCAATACTTTGGCCACCTGATGCAAAGAGCTGACTCATTTGAAAAGACCCTGATGCCCGGAAAGATTGAAGGCAGGAGGAGTAGGAGATGACAGAGGATGAGATGGTTGGCTGGCATCACTGACTCGATGGACATGAGTTTGGGTAAACTCCAGGAGTTGGTGATGGACAGGGAGGCCTGGCGTGCTGCAGTCCATGGGGTTGCAAAGAGTTGGACATGACTGAGCCACTGAACTGAACATGTGCAGATACCTTATGTACATTATCTTGTTTAATCCACACTATCCTGAGAGGTAGAAATAACTCATTCCTTTTGTTTTACAGACCAGACCCCCAAAGAATAAGCAATTTGCTCTTAGCTGTATACAGAGTCCGAATTTGATTCTAGATTTGACTTTAAAGCTTCTGTATTGTATAAGGTGCTAACTTTTGCCTGGGAGTTAGAAAACTCTTACAATTAACTCTTACCATTCATCTGGTGAGTTGCGTTAACTTTCTTTGCTCTTGCCTTTTTTTTGGCTCTTGCTTTCTTTACCTGTAAAGTGAGAGGATCAAGCTGGATCTTTAAAGTTAATTCTGGTTGTAAAATTCTGTTATTTCCAATTTCTATATTGAATTGAAATGGAGAGCGTAAAAAGCTTCTACTAGTTCTCTTGTTTGCAGCCAATTTGGTTTGTGAAGAATAATGTTAGCCCTGTGATTTTTTTCTCACACCATTGTCCTGTGGTGGTACGTAAAAGACATCAGTGAGAAGATGGGTTAAAAGAAGGTACATTATATCAGCTGCAGATTCACAAAAGAAAACTTATTTAAAGAGGAGCACCTCGACATCAAGAAACGGTAAACATGGGCTGGAGATTGTGTAGGTGGGACCTGGTAATTGTCTTTGGACACCAGTGTGATTTAACCTCAAAGAGTTACTGTGCCTCAGTGAGTGATTCTATGGGTGCATCTGTCTTGAGGCCTTGGGGATTCTGTTAAAAGGTACAATGATGACTCAGTTTCAATTCTTCTAGGGTCTTATTTCCAATTAAGTGCTAAAGAAGTGGCTATAGGAAGGACACAATGATTATTGACATAGAGCTAATGAGGTGACGTGATATAAAAAAAGCATTATATGCAATATTTTTATTCCACTTAGTACCCTTTTCTCTAAAAGTGCTGTACAACTAACACTGGGATAATAAGCCATTAAATGTCAAAACACCGAAGAGTAAGAAAGTGGCTAGGAGAAATAAATACACAGAAGTAGTAGAGGCTTTAAATCACAGATGGGAACAGCAGATTAGTGATTCTTTGGCTAAATCTATTGCATTCACTTTTGATGCTGTAAATGGATGGGGGTTTGACATGGAGGCCTTTTCATCCTGTGGTTAAGACTGAAGACCATGAATTTTCATGTCAGATAAACCTGGGTTTAAATCCTGATTCTACTGCTTACTAGCTATTGGAACAAATTAACCTAAATTTTCCAAACCTCAGTTTCTTCATCAACGAAGTGGTGGTAATTTATACCTCCCTTGGTAGGGTTGTTTGGAGATTAAAGTAAGTGAATTAAATAGATAAAACATTTAGTTCAGTGCCTGGTACATAGTAAACGCAACATAAATGCTAGCAATTCTTACGGTCAGAATATGTCAGAATAGTGACTCTGATGAGATTATTGAGCGTTAACAACAGCTTCTCTGGTTCAAAAGATCAGGTGATGTGGAGTGTACAGGATCTTGTGTTCCTTCTCTGAATTGATACAGAACAGTATTATCTATACACCGTCTGAGCCACCAGGGAAGCCTGCTTCATAGTCTAGCATAAGATTTTTTAAGAAGGAAGCATACAGAGACTAAACATAATTCTTTAAGCAGTCACATACATACCACTGGCTTTAAGATATAAAAAAAAATTACAGATAGAATTGAAGATCCTTGTTCAGTTCAGATCTAAGGTTTCAGATGCCCCGGAAAGACTTCAATGACAACAGAAAATTAGAAAAGCTTTGGGAAAACACAGTGCAAGTTTCGATCTCTGAGTTGGGAAGATCCCCTGGAAGAGGAAATGGCAACCCACTCCAGTATTCCTGTTTGGAGACTTCTATGTGGGCACGACTGAGCGACTAAACTGAACTGAACTGATGGACAGAGCAGCCTGGTAGGCTGCAATCTGTGGAGCCACAGAGTTGGACTCAACTGAGCATTCACTTCAGTTCGTTCAGTTCAGTTGCTCAGTCGTGTCCGGCTCTTTGCGACCCCATGGACTGTAGCACGCCAGGTCTCCCTGTTCATCACCACTCCTGGAGTTTATTCAAATTCATGTCCATTGAGTCGGTGACACCATCCAACCATCTCATCCTCTGTTGTCCGTCCCCTTCTCCTCCCGCCTTCAATCTTTCCCAGCATCACGGTCTTTTCCGATGAGTCAGTTCTTCACATCGGGTGGCCAAAGTATTGGAATTTCAGCTTCAGCACAGTCCTTCCAGTGAATATTCAGGACTGATCTCCTTTAGGATGGACTGGTTGGATCTCCTTGCAGTCCAAGGGACTCTCAAGAGTCTTCTCCAACAACAAGTTCAGAAGCATCAATTCTTTGGCCCTCAGCTTTCTTTATAGTCCAATTCTCACATCCATACATGACCACTGGAAAAACCACAGCCTTGACGAGATGGACTTTTGTTGGCAAAGTCTACTTTTTAATGTGCTGTCTAGGTTGGTCATAACTTTTCTTCCACAGAGTAAACGACTGAGCAAAACACACATAGGACATTAGACATATATATCTTTCTGTAGCTTGCTTTTCTCTCTCAACATTGTTTTTGAAATTTTCTGTTGTACTTACAGCTCTATTCATTTATTAATATTTTAACTGCCATATATTATTTCATCAAATGAATGAATATACCATTTTAATCTATTCTCTGTCAGTGGACATTACCTATACGTTTGAATATTTCTGCATAGCTCTCACTTCACATCCCACTGTTCACCTCCAATCTCAGCGGTAACCGCTGTCCTGAACTGTTACTTTTTAATGACTTAGAGATACATATTCTTAAAGAATGTATGATTGGTTTTGCATGTTTTTAATGTTTATGTAGTATAATCTTACTATATTATTTAGTGACTTTCTTTTTCGTTCAACATAATTTTGAGGTTTATTTATGTTAATGTGTTGTGGCAATAGTCATTGATTTTCACTGTGTACATTATTCCACTATTTGAATATATTATGATTTATGGACATTTAGGTTGCTTCTGACTTGTTAGTATTACAAACAGTATATAATCAGCATCCTTGTACTTGTGTGCTGATTTTCTCTGAGGTATATACATACTAATAGAATGACTTAGGGTATAGATAATATATGTGCATCTTTGTCTTCACTGGATATTGATAAGTAGTAATTATCATTTAATTATACATATTTTCTAATTTCTCATTTGACCCTTGAGTTTAAAATGCATTTTAAAAACTTGCAGATATATAAGATTTTTATTACCAGTTTTTAACTTAAGTGCTCTCTGGTCAATTAATAATGCCTATTTCTTACTAATTCTTTGTTATCTGTTGAGACTTTTGCTTTATAACATATGTGTGGTCAGAATTTATCCAGGTTTTAGGCAGTTTTTATAAATATTCCACATGTGTTTGAAAATAATTCATCATCTAATTGTTGGTTTCCCATAAATTCCAATCATTGAATCCCATAGATTCCAATGATTTTCAATTATTTTTGCTTTGCATAGTTTGAGGCCTTGTTTTTAGTGCATATAGATTAAATAAGAGTTGCTTTATATTTCTGGTAATTTTGTTTTTTGCTGTTACATAATGATCTTCTTTACCTCTCGTAATGCTTTTTCTTCAAAGTTTACATTTCCTTACAGTGCTAATAGCTATGATTGGCTTTTTAATCAGTTGTATTTACTGGTGTTTTCTTTATATACTTTAAAATTTTTCTCTCATGTTAATATTTTTAGTATGTCTCTTGGAAACACCATAATTTTCCAAACAGGATTTTGTTTATTTAGTTTTAATTTTCTGTGTTTTTAACTGCTAAGTTTAACCTGTTTATATTTATTACCACTAGTGGTAGGGCTTCCCTGGTGGCTCAGACGGTAAAGCATCTGCCTGCAGTGTGGGAGAGCCGGGTTCGATTCCCGGGTTGGGAGGATACCCTGGAGAAGGAAATGGCAACCCACTCCAGCACTGTTGCCTGGAAAATCCCATGGACAGAGAGGAGCGTGGTATATCTCAACTTACTCCTAGCACATTATTATTTGTTTTTTGTTTACCCTGCTTTTTTCCTCGGCTGTTTTCACCTTCTAATCTCTCCAATATTGGTTTGAACAGTTTTTGTTTATTCCTTTTATCCTTGTTTACCCCTAAAATTTTAACATGCATTTGGCTTTTCTGAGTCTTACATTAGAATCAGTATGTCCACTACTTGCCTGAATAATACACAGACCATGGGAATCTGTAACTCATAGACTCTCCACCAATTTTCTAAGGCTTTTATCGGTATTTCAGTTACATTCTTTAATCACTCAAAGTAGTTTTAATTTTTACACTTTCATTATTTTCTAATATCCAAGGTAATTGTGAACTCCTTATTTAACTTGTTCTTTTTACTCTTTCTCTTCAGATTTTCAAAAGAAACAACCAGACGATGATTCCACTCCAAGTACAAGTAACAGTCAATCAGATTTGTTTTCCGAAGAGACCACCAGTGACAACAACAATACCTCGATAACCACGCCAACTCTTAGTCCCAGCCAGCAGCCGCTTCCGACAGAACTGAATGTAACTTCACCAAGTAAAGAGGACTGTAAGTGCCCAGATCTGTGAAGTAGTAGAGAAGGCAGCCTAGGAGTCATCATGAGTTTCTTTGTAATGCCTCTCCCAGGAAAAGGCTAGCAGCTTTTTAATTCAAGATTAAGTGTTAACATACAGGTCCAAGTCAGCAAGGTAGAGAGTAAGTTTCAGCCTTCCATTGAGCTTAAACTTTTCTAAAAAGAGCGCCTTTTATGTTAACTGTCAAGGTACATGAGATTTTGAACCAGTCTAGGGCAGTTCTCAGCCTTGGTTGCAAATCAGAATCCACTGGGGATTTTTAAAACAATTTTAGTCTTCAATACCATTGCCTGAATCTAATTTAATTGGTCTGGAGGGAGGCTCAGTGATATGTTCTTTCTAATTCTTCAGAGACTTCTTAATATGCAGCAAGTGTTGAGGAGACACTGGTCTAGGGAACTTACCCTGATTTAGCAACCTTCCATTGAAGCCTTGCCTTTCTCACTAAATAGGCTTTGAATGTTTCTAGACAGTTAACTGAGATAACACTATATCCTGTGTACATAGGATATTTGAAGGGAGGAGGAAGTAATTTCTGTTACTCTTCTATAAGTCCTTAGTGATAGAATACGATTATCATATATATGATGGGGAAGTCCATTGTCCACCTAAGTTTTCTAGTGCTACAGCCATTTCCTTTAGGGCACAACTGTAATGGACAGAGTTTGTTGAAAAGTATAGTGATACTAATGACAGCCACTTTTACCTTTTAAAAGCTTTACTTAACAGGTTGAAATTCGGTGTTTCAAATTTACAGAATATCTAGAAATCCTTGGAATATGGTGGTTAGAATATTCTGTCTTCTGACTTCAGCAGAGAACAAATAATTATCTAAACCTATCATAAACCATCATACTAGGTAAAATTGAGAATATAAAAGTTAAAAAGGCCATAGTCCCTGTCCTCAAAGAACTTATTGTTTATCAGAGGAAATTAAATATATTATAATAAATTAGCAGTTCTCAGCCAGGAGCACTTTTGCTCCTCCCCCTCCCTTCAGTGCTGTAAACCTCTGACACTGTGTCTGAAAGCCCTCCACAGCAAGGAGTTATCCAGCCTGACATGTTAGTAATGCCAAAGTTGAGAAACCCCGGTACACAGTTGTGTGCACCCATTTAATGGTCCTTTTCCATGTGTTAAAGACATGGACTGTTGAAGGAGGGTGTTGGTTTATTGGTTTACTGGTTTGAAGACAGACACACAGAGGAAAGTTGTGTGGAGTCTGCAGTGGCAAGTGACTCACTCCTTTAGGGCCATTTATGGAGGACAAGGCTGGACAGATTATAGCCATGCCATAGTGGCTTGAGTGCTCAGTGAAGATACTTAGATGTTAAGACAGTAGTCATGGTTTTGAGCAAAGGAAGTAATATTGCCGCAGTTATTCTGAGAAGTAACCTGGCAGTATTGAAAAAGGGAAGGATTATACTAGATAATATTGCATAGAGAGAATTTTTAAATTGTTGTAACCTGTTGAAAGAGGCCCAGGAGAAGGTGTAGAAATTATATAAGAAGAGAAAAATAGATGAAAGTGGTAGTGATATTAAGACAGTAGGCTTTGTTTTATATTTAAAAATCTGTTTGGGGTTATTGAGAAGCTGTGACCCCTTGTCTCAGAAAAATACACACCATCCATTTACACTCAGTTTTGAATACAAATTTTTCTAAAGCTCACTATGACCTTTAGGTTGAGGACTCCTTGTCTAAGGCAAGGTTGGAGCTGATCAGGATCTCGTTTGTGAAACAGCATTTGACTGGATCCACACATCAGGATCAGGCCAGGATCAAAACAACTTAAGCAGCCTAAGTCTCTGAGATAACAAAAACTTTTTTTTTATTGAGCACTTTTTATGTGCAAGACGTTGTTCTATATGTTTTGTATATTTTCTCTTTTATTCCTCATGATAGCTCATTGAGGTGTGAATACTCATTGTCCCCATTCTATAGATAAGGAAACAGCACAAAATTATCAAGTAATTTGCTCATGGGTCCCAGTGTCTCAGCAGGTAAAGAATCTGCCTGCAGTGCAGGAGACACAGTAGACATGGGTTTGATCCCTGAGTTGGGAAGACCCCTGGAGGAGGAAATGGCAACCCACTCCAGTACTCTTGTCTGAAAAGTTCTACGGACAGAGGAGCCTGACGGGCGACAGTCCAGAGGGTCCCAAAGAGTTGGGCATGATTGAGTGACTAAGCACACACACAAAACAAACTAGTAGAAGCCAGAACAGGATCCAGAGTTAGACATTTGTCTTCAGAACTCATGCTTTTAATCAGTTTATTCATAAATGTGAAATGTAACTGCCATAGAGAATAGAAATGTTCATGTTGGCAAGCCTGGCATGCTGCAGTCCATGGAGCCACAAAGAGTCAGACATCACTTAGTGATCAAACAACAACATGTTGGTAAGATCAGCTCTTTTCTCTGTAATTAAGGTTATGTGGAAACTTAACAGGGTAACCAAAAGTTACTTGATTAATTCATCATGAAAAATCCTTGTAACAGGGATTGGAAATAAAAACACTATATCCATGTGACTATATGACTAAAACATTTTCTCTGGAGTCAGATCTGTTTGGGAAGCAGATCCATAAAAAGGATTTACATAACAAATAGCAAAGTATGGACTCAGAGCAAGTGGGGTTAGATGAAGTGAAATTTTAGAGTGAGCCTAATTGTCAGGTGACTCTAAGGACATACAAGGAAGGTCTTGTGTTCAGCACAAGATTCCATCTTCATACCCTTTTCCTCCTCCTGTGCCTGGGCTTAGACCTGCCCTGAGCTCGTGAGCCCCTGGGACATAGCACTTCCTGTGTTTCTGTCACTTGCCATCGAGGTTGCTGTAGACTGCCACGTTTTTTCTTTTGATATACATAAATACTTTAAGTCTGATTAAGGATGTGTGGCTCTGTCAGGTTGGCCAAAAAGTGTTCGTTTAGTATTTTTTGTCAGTTTAGTTCAATCGCTCCATTGTGTCTGACTCTTTACAACCCCATGAATCGCAGCACGCCAGGCCTCCCTGTCCATCACCAACTCCCAGAGTTCACTCAGACTCGTGTCCATCGAGTCAGTGATGCCATCCAGCCATCTCATCCTCGGTCGTCCCCTTCTCCTCCTGCCCCCAATCCCTCCCAGCATCAGAGTCTTTTCCAATGAGTCAACTCTTTGCATGAGGTGGCCAAAGTACTGGAGTTTCAGTTTTAACATCATTCCTTCCAAAGAAATCCCAGGGTTGATCTCCTTCAGAATGGACTGGTTGGATCTCCTTGCAGTCCAAGGGACTCTCAAGAGTCTTCTCCAACACCACAGTTCAAAAGCATCAATTCTTCGGCACTCAGCCTTCTTCACAATCCAACTCTCAAATCCATACATGACTACTGGAGAAACCATAGCCTTGACTAGACGGACCTTAGTCGGCAAAGTAATGTCTCTGCTTTTGAATATACTATCTAGGTTGGTCATTACTTTTCTTCCAAGGAGTAAGCGTCTTAATTTCATGGCTGATGTTATGGAAAAACATGAATGAACCTTTTGGCCAACCCAAAACGAGTTTCGGATCAATTCTCTTTCTGGAGACATCACTGCTTTAACTGTTTAAGTGAAACTCTCAGAAGCTAATCTCATTTCCCAGTTCTTGTTGGGCCCATTGTTGTAAATCTTGGCCTTTCACAGACCTAGAGAAAGGAGATTTGCTAATCTGAGATATAGTGATGACTTAAGTGTTCTGCATCAGGCAGTTCTGAACTAGGCAGTCTGAATTGGAGCTCAGGAGAGAGAAGTCAAGGTTGGCTTCATCCACACGCAGATGATAGGTGAAGCCTTAGGAGTTCAGTGAGATTGCCGAGAGTGAGAAAAAGAAAAGCAGTGAGGCTAGAACTTTGACAGAAACCGGAACAGAGTAAGCAATTGAAGAAGTCAGAGAGGAGGTGAATAATAGTGGGCAACCTATCAACTCCAGTATTCTGTCCCAGAGAATTCCATGGACTGTATAGTGCATGGGGTCGGAAAGAGTTGGACATGACTGAGTAACTTTCACTTTCAAGGTCATAAAAGCCAAGGAACAAATTTCATTGTATGGTATGGGCTTTGTTAATAATAATGAAAATGTTCACTCATATTTATGAAGTGTTTGACTATCTTCTAAGCTCTTTAATAATATAATAATAATATATATAATATAATAATTCTCACAGTACCCTATAAGGTAGGTGCTTTTATTAACCCTGTTTTTACAGATGAGGCAGTTGCATAGAATAGTTAAGTAACTTCTACCTGAAGTTTAGAGCACTTGCTTCCCGGTGTAGCTCATGTTCCAACCCACTGATTTGGCTCCAGAGCCTGTGAAACTTTCAAGGCCTGTGCCTTTGAAACCATGCAGCTCAGACTGGGACTTGAATGCACATGCCAGGACTTGAACCCAGCCAAAACCCTGATTGGGATTTGAACCTACGGTCTTTTAATTAGAATCACTCACTTGTCGTCTGAACTTAACTGAGGCTCAGGTTCTTTGTGTCTCAGTGCAGAAGGAATTCAGCAAGAGGCAAAGTGATATGCAAGAAGTAGATTTATTAATATAGGATGCTTGTGAGAGAGATGCAGGCTGACAGGTAAGGGAGCTCTGCCTCAAAGGTTAAGTGGGCTATAATAATATAGTCAAGGAAAAGTGAGGGAGAAGGAAAAGACTGCTTTCTTTGAGTAGAGTCAGTCTTGTATCATTTGTTCCTCCTTCATATTGGGCAGGAGAGTGTCTGACTCTGTGAGGTCAAACTAGGATAATCATGATGCTTACTCAGATCAATAGGAGTTGTAACATTTGTCTTCTTCCTGATGACCTGGTGCATATCTCGTGCTTTTATGTTTAGCTTTATAGTTAAGAAGCCTGCCTTGTGGCACGACGTTCCTTCTGGTAACTTTCTTGAGTGATCATTAACTCACAGTGGTCTCCCTAGGTTTCCGTCTCTATCTGTAGTCCCCTACTGGGACCCCTACAGCTACCTCTGTAAGTACCCTATTCTGTCCCTGTCACTTTCAACAGTCATAGCGTATTGCCTCAACATTGTGAAAATGCTGCAGGAAGCTGTAAATTGACAGGAAATATTCAGTTTGGTGATAGTATGATTGGTTATCTAATAAACTCTTTAATAAACTATTTCAGTGGTGTCATTTAGCAGTCTTTGCTAAATGACACTTGGTTAAGTGCTGGGTATTGAAATGAGTAAGATTAACGTCTCCGTCCACCAGGAGGTCACTGTTTCAAATATATATGCCTCTTCTTGAGATTCTGACTTGTTTTTCTAGACAGGTGCATAACAATTTTAGAGTAAAAGGGAGGCAGTAGCAGAAATAGTTGGAGAAGGCAATGGCACCCCACTCCAGTACTCTTGCCTGGAAAATCCCATGGACGGAGGAGCCTGGTAGGCTGCAGTACATGGGGTCGTGAAGAGTCGGACACGACTGAGTGACTTCACTTTCACTTTTCACTTTCATCCATTGGAGAAGGAAATGGCAGCCCACTCCAGTGTTCTTGCTTGGAGAATCCCAGGGACGGGGGAGCCTGGTGGGCTGCCGTCTGTGGGGGTCGCACAGAGTCAGACACAACTGAAGTGACTTAGCAGCAGCTGCAGCAGAAATAGTGGTTAAGAAGCATGTCATTTGCAAAAGCTTTCACACATGGATCTTGCCATCTCACCTAGGTTGAAAACTATGCTAGAGTGAGGAGATGTGTTCCTGGTTTGTGGATGGGGTCTATGGGGATAAGAAAAGAAAGATTTGTTAAAGCTCTCAGGGCAGATGCATTTGTAAGTCAACAGGAGATAATTAAAATGATTGCCAAGTACAGTGAGGACTCAGGTGAGAGTAGACAGCCTGATCCATCGACATCTTGCATAGTTCTTCAATGTGATGTACCTAGGTGGAAGAAGAGGCATCAGGGGATTATGTATATTAATCTTTTAGTATTCTTAGATCAGAATTCCATCTGTTGACCCTTAGCTTCCCCACAGAGTTATGGAGAAGTAAGGTGTGGGAGTTGTTGGAAAATGGGTTTGGAATTCCAAATCCAAGTACAGCCTGATTTGTAAACTATACAGTAGTTATGGATCTGTTGTTACTGTGTAGGACCAGAAGTGCTGTGTCTTCTTTCCTAATAATCAAGAGAATGAGTATTGCTTACATCTGCTTTCTGCTTCTCACTGTTAAATGAATATAACAGGTGGCAAGAGTCTGGGTACGTTAATACAGTTTTAAAAAGACTGCAGATAAGAACTATTGGTTAAGAGTGTATAAAGCAGAGAACAGGGCTGATTTTTATCTAAAAGAATTTGTTAAAACTCCTTGACTGAAGGTCAAATAAAACAGGTGTCCAACAGCTCCAATATTTTTTGGTGATATTTTTTATCTGAGCACACACGTCTTTTCCTATCCCACCTTATGTGTGTCTGCAGAAGATTCCATGAACCTTTAGCCATTAGGAACATTTTCAAAACACAGTGTAAACAAAAATGCTAACAGTGACCAGAAGGACTCGTCATAATATTTAAATGCTATGAAAATGTTGACAGGTACCACCAGAGCACTTACAAGTACTAGGCACTGTTCCAGATACTTGTTTGTATTAACCTGCCTCCTGTTCATAGTACCCTGTAAGGTGGGTACTGCGACCGTACCTATTTTGCAAATGTGGAAATGGAGGCCCTGGATGATTCTGTATCTCTCGCCCAAGATCCCAGAGCAGCCTGGCTTGCCAGCTGCCACCAAGTAGCTTCCTCTCTGTGTGATGATTTGTAGTATAAAGGACTACAGAGAACAGTGTTGCACACTTAAAAAGAATAAAATCACATATATTTCTTAATGCTTTTGCTACTACCTAATTATTTTTCTGCCAATTTCCAGGTTTTCCATTGAGGTGCTAAATTGTGGTTGTACTTTGTTTCTTGAGCCAACTTTTGAAGAAAGAGAAGATAATGTCAGGTTGTGGGTCGAACACTGGAGCTAGTTGTTAAAGCCATCAGGAGGAAGTTCTGCTCTCTAGAGGATACTGTTAATGTCCGCAACCCCCTGCTGCCTCTCCCTCTACTGTTCTTCTCCTAGGTGGGTCACAGTTGAAGGTGTTAATGGATCAGGCTGTCTACTCTCACCTGGGTCTTCACTGTACTTGATAGTCACTTTCACTATCTTTCTTGACTTACAATGCATCTGCCCTGACAGCCTTAACAAGATGGGCAGCTGACTGGTCACCTCAAGTGAGAGTCTCACAAGATTGGGCTTAAAAGATTTTTTAGAAGACATTTTTCTCTATTTCTCCTATAAATTAGGTTTTCCTGTTGTTATCCTCTTAAAAGGGCTGGACACCCCTACTCATGACCTGTTTGGGAGCCTTACAATGTGCATACCTATTTAGCTGGGGTTTATGGGGGTTTTGTTGGGGGAAGAGGAGGTTGGCCAATCCCACTGCATAGTGATGGAAGTTCACATGTTGGTAGAGAGCTGGCTCGTCTGTTAGGCAGGAGAGGAGGGGAACTAATACCTGCTACTAGGGAAGGGCAATGGCAAGAAATGGACTTGTTCTTAAATATTCTGACATTCTAATTAACAGAGGGCCCTCCTCATACAGAACACTTTCTGAACTCTGTAGAGGCTCATACTAAGAGATAAACAGCGACCCATACACGCAGAAAGCGATAGTTTATAAGAGAAGTTGCCAAGCTATAACCCACAGGCCAAATTGGCCCATCACCTGTTTTTGTATGTTCCACGAGCTAAGAGTGATTTTAAATGAAAAAGATCAAGAGAACAGTAATTTTACAACATGTGAAAAATTGTGTGAAATTCAAATTCTGATGTTCTTAAATACATTTTTAATGGAACACAGCCATGTTTATCCATTTATGTATTGCCTGTTGCTGCTTCTGCATTTTAACAGCAGAACTGGGTAGTTACTAGGACCCAGTGGTCCCTTGCAGAGAAAGTTCGCCAACCCCTATTTTACAGAGCCCTTTGACAAACATTTTTCTGGGACTGTCCTGACAGTGTGTAGCATAGGCAGGGCACATAGTCTGTTCCTCATTCTCCAGACGAGGAAAAGATTTGAATGGTGTCCTGCCTCGAGTCACATGACAGGGCTAGAAGTCAGCTCTGGGCCTTTTTAAATTATCCATAATGGTGAAATATTTTTTCCCTGTTTTTCTCTACTACATATTAATATACGCAAGAGATGATTTTGTTGTAACCAAAAGAAAGTATACAGAAAAAGTGAAAACTGTAATAACCAGAATGTTAGTGAAGACTTCTAATGAGTAAAGCCTCATTTCCAAGTGCTGGCTGGATTTTCCTTTAATATAACAGTGATTCCCAAAATAGAAATTTGAGAGCATTCTTTATCTGTGGTTAAATTAATTTTGTTAAACAAAGAGATTTCTCTTGTTTCCTTGGAAACTGGTTCCTGGTCATAGCCTAGCTTCCCCAGGCATTTAAAAAATAAAATGGTGGTGCGTTTTAACAGATTTCCTTGCTAAACTGCCTTTGGGTCTTTGAATGTGCATAGGGCTTCATTGGCTGCTAGTCTTGATTCCTGTCTGACAAAGTAGTCCCTTGGAAAATTAATATCACTGCCACCGAGTGGCTGAACTTTTTTGTCTTTTTTTTCCAATTAAATTTCTAATTATTGCTATGTAAAGCTAGTTTTCTCTTTTCAGACTATGCCTACTTGAAGACCAGATAGTGTGCAAAACCAGCTGACTTATTCTAGTAGAACATTTAGAAAATATTACCTATTAAAAAATATTTTATGACTTCCTGCTGGGCTGGTTTTAAGTGAAATATGGTGAGGAGATTTATTTACAGTTCTCTCTGTATGTGTCTTTCCCTTCCCTTTTCTCTAATGAAGCTTGGAGCATCAGGCCATTTATCAGAGATAATTATACAACAGATGGAGCTTTTCTGAAATATAATAGTCTCAAAGTGGGAATTCTTTCCCATAATGAAGAATGCCGAAAATTTAAATGTCTCTTTTGATTTTAATTTAAAGGTATTTTTTTCCAGTGCATTTATTTATCTTGAAGCTGATTCTATAAAACATGCTGTTTTTATTAGGCCTGTGTTCTAAAAAGATTGATACTTTGCAGTACAGTTTGGTAATGTACAGTTACATGCTGTATTGAATTGAATGGTTGTAATTCACTAGGAATCAATGTATGGGGTCATTAAGTGAATCCTGGTCAAAATGCAGAAACACTTGAGCAGTTCAGCAGTGTTTTCTTATGGAAGTTATTTCTATCCCACAATGTTAGCTGGATCAGAACTTGTTCAGGTACTTTAGTGTCATCTGGCTGTTTTTGTAGTCTAAAAATAGAGTCAAAATTAAAGCAAAACTAGGACTTTTAAATTGCTTATTTGCTGGCCACTTTGTCGTCTTAAGTTTTAATTTTATTTTTTTAATATACAAGTAAAGCAAAGAAAGGTTTATGTAGAATAGAAGGTGAAAATACTCTTTTAATACCTTCACCCCTTCTCCCTGCCTCAAATTCCCACTCTTTGAAGAATATATTTATTTACACTGTGTATTTATTTTGGATTATATATTATTTTTATATGCAGTTGTATACATGTATATGTAAATACAAGGTTTTCTTTATACAAACGAGAACATTCTATACATATTGTTTTGTAACTTGCTTTCTTACTTAACAATATAATTAAGAAATCTTTCCAGGTCAGCCCACTTCTTTTCAAACTGCTGTGTAGTATTCTCTATAATAATTATTATTATTATTTCCTCTTCTTTTCAGACTATTTCTGATATTTTACTGTTATAAACCAGGTAATGCAAGGTTTCTTGTAGATATTATTTATCAGGTTAAGAAACTTATTTGTAGTTTGCTAATTTTTTTAACTCAGAAATATTGAATTTTATAAAATGCCTTTTCCACATCTATTAAGATGATCATGTATATTTCTCCTTTAATATGTAATCCCTCAATTTAATAAATTTTAGTGTTAAACCACCTTTGCATTCCTTGGATAAGCTCTCTTAGGTCTTTTAGTACTGATGAATTCAAAATGCTAATTTTACCTTAGATTTTGTACCTTTTTAGTAAGTGAGTTAATTTTGTGTGTGTGCTTATGTATGGTGAGCATGCTATTCTTGTCTAGTGTAGATATTAGTTGCATTAATCTCACAGAAACTTTTTCATCTTTTCCTGTGCCCTAACAGAGGCTTTTTGTCTTACGTTCCGGCATTATGTATCTATTCTTTGAAAACTTAAAGAACTTATTCATAAAACTGGCTTGATATGTGATATTGGACTATTTATATTTCTGACCTCATTTAAAAGTCAGTTTTGGTAGTATTATTATAAAAATACCTATTTCCTTTACATTTTTAAATTTATGGAGGGAAGTTATACATATTGTTCTTACTTTTAAAATTTCTTCTATTAAAGGTGCTCTTAACTTTAGGTATTCACAATTTAAATCTTTTTCTTAATTGTGCTCATGCTGTTTATATTTCCTAATGTGTCTTTGTGATTCTCTAGTGTTAGCTCAGTGGAGAAATATTAAAGATCTCAGAAGTTGTCATTGCCACCATTGTGTTTTCATAGGATTACAGCCATAGTTTTTATTATTTTTTTAATATATATTTTTTTTCTTTGGCTGTACCAGGACTTAATTGCAGCATGTGGGATCTAGTTCCCTGACCAGGGATTGAACCCAGGGCCCCTGCTTTGGGAGCACAGAGTCTTAACCATGGACCACCAGGGAAATCCTAGCCATAATCTTTAGACTGTTCTTGCTTCTAATCTTGTCCTAGTCCATAAACTTGTCAGATGAATCGCCCATTGATAATATGTTAAATAAAAAAGGGAATTATTTCACTGACTCATCACTGCCTAAATTTGATCATCCAGATTCTTAATCTTATATCAGAAATCCTTCCCCCATATAATCTGGAACCTCATTGTATTTGACTTCCCTGCCTTTCCCAGCGCTGATACTTAGCTCTGAACTGAACCAGATTCTTCTTGTCCCCCAAAGACACCATGACAGCACATATTGCTGTTTTTATTCATGTTTATGGAAGCCTACCTCAGAACCCTTTCATCCACACTTGCTTCCTCCAAGGAATCCCTAACTTCTTCCCTTAACATGTTAATGATGTATTGTGTTGGTCACCTCATTGACATGAGAATGTCATCTCTGTACCAGTTTAGAGGCTAAACTCAAAATTAGCAGAGACTTAATTTTATTCTGCTTTGCTCTTCCCCATAACACCCAGCTAGGCAATATTCAGTAAATGATTTAAATATTTAGAAAAGTTCATTAGTTTTTTATACTTTTGGGAACATTCATGTGCTTTGATACACATCATGTGTTTTGATACACTGAAGAGGGGCTTCGCATTGCCTGAACTGGATTTTGAGCAGCTACGTAATTCTCTTTTTGTTATTTTCTGTGCTATTCAGTAACCTCAAGATGAAGTTAACTCAGGAAGGCAGTTTTCCTCCCTAATTTTGAAATTTGGTTGTCTTGTTGTGGTGACAGGTCATCTCTTTTAACAGAGCTTTTAGAATAATGAGACTTGTCTTTTTTGTTGTTTTAACTGTGCAGATAGCCACCTGCTTGTTGTGAAACAGCAAGTTTTGCCGATAGGTATTTCTTTTATCACCTGAATTTCCCACTTCAGACTTCCCCTTTGCAAGAGAGACTAGCACACTTTAAGCACCCGTTTTTCAAGGATTCCTTAAGAAGCCCACAAATCTGAAAGGTTAGTTTCCCATAAAGGTTTCTTCAGGCACTTAATGAGATTATACAGTTATTGATATTCATACTAGGTTTTGAAGTAGCATCATCTCTGCCCCCTCTTTGCAAATGCAGATTTTTTAATGTTCTTATTAAATGAAATGCTCTATACTTGGCTGTGAAAGTAAAGGTCACCGTGAACAACCACACTTCACATAACTTGAGCCCTTTGCAGCTGTCATACTGTTTTTATTTTGTGTAGATACAGGTAATAGTGACACTGTGCTGATTTTAATTAAATCTAAGTTTTATTATGACAGGCGTGTTTGGCTAGGGAAAAATACCATATTATTATAGGGGCATCTACCTGTGTGTTATTTTAAATTTAAGTGAATATATTTTGATGGTATTTGTGAACTCTCTGAAAATTCAGAGTTGCCCATGCCAAAAAAGGGCTACATATAACTTTACATTTTGTGTTCATATGTTATGTTACTTCATAAAACATTTCACTTTTTGATCTGTCAAAAGGGTAATTCTTTAGATTTAATAAACAATAGGATGCCATGTTGGAGAAGGCAGTGGCACCCCACTCCAGTACTCTTGCCTGGAAAATCCCATGGATGGAGGAGTCTGGTAGGCTGCAGTCCATGGGGTCGCTAAGAGTTGGTTTCACTTTCCTCCATTGAGAAGGAAATGGCAACCCACTCCAGAATTCTTGCCTGGAGAATCCCAGGGATGGGGAAGCCTGGTGGGCTGCTGTCTATGGCGTTGCACAGAGTCAGACACGACTGAAGTGACTTAGCAGCAGCAGCAGCAGGATGCCATGTTGGTAAGGAATTTTTAAAATTCCAGAATACCAGTATAAACACTTCTTTACATAGTTCAAATCAACTATGGTTTGCAAAGAAACGTCCTATTAGTAAGACCTGCTAGTGTTTATTTCTACAAAACAAAGAGCTTTGACTACAGTTCCTTTTGATCATTGTCACATTTGCCAGCTGTAGTACAGCTGCTTATAGGAGAGACTCAGCAAGAGTCAGGGAAGAGGGGTACCTATGTTTAAGATTCTTTTTACATGCCCATGGGACGATACCTGTGGCCTAAACAGATGTATTTTTCTATCTTTTCTGAGGCTTCTTACAGAGAACATGCACAAGTCACTTTTCTGAGGACGGCAGTGCATTCTTTCATTTGCAGACACAGGACAAGATTGATGAAAACACTCTTGGTAGCTAAATTATGTCAAAAAAATAAAAGCTCTTGTAATGCTGAGTGGTTTCTTCATTAATGTTGTTATGAGATTCATGCTCATTTGATGGTATAATGCAAATGTAAAAATCTGAGTTGGGCCTTAGTTAAGCCTGTAAATAGTCAGAACTGAAGTCTAAATTGGAGAAGTGACAGCTCTTGATTTCATATCCATATTAAGTATGCTTTGTCACAGACAGAAACAAAAGGGTCTAAAAATATAACTGACTTCATTCACCAGGTGATATTTTGACCCCTCAAAAAAGGATTCTTTCTAGTTTTGAACCTCAAGATGGTGGTGTTTTAAGAATTTCAGTGTTTATTTCTGTTGGACCTTATCACAGTTTGGAGTATTGGTGATCAGTGTGTATGAGTACATGGTATACTCTTTCTTGGTTATAAGGGCTCTAGATAAGAGATCACATCTGAAAACTGAAATCAAACAGATTTAACTGCTTGCTCAGAATCCTTTGAATTACATGAAACATGGTTTTATTCTTCTTACATAATTAGCAGAAATAGAATGTTCTGGGTTGAAGTTACAATTGTAGAGTTTATTCCACTAGTCCTTGCCTTTATGGATTCATGACATGGGTCAGGAGACTGAGTATTGTTAACATGATGTTTCAAAATAAAAGAATCAGTATAAACCCAGCAGTCTACATCCTCTCTCTCTCTGTGTGTAGCTAAATTGACAAACTGATTTTAAAATTTTTGTAGAACTGCAAAGGACCTAGAGTAGCCTCCAGGGCTGGTGGTTTTATAACTCAACAGTATAGCGCCAAAATATGTAATGTTATTTAAATATTAATGCGTTGTTGAGAATAGGCAAACCTTTGACTGTTATTTGTATTAGTGCATTGATTGGTCTTTGCAAGACTAGAGTAAGTCAGTTGGCATGTGAACAAAGTGTGGAGAACTTGGAAGTTATATTAACCCGTTTTGTTCTATACCAGTGGTTCTCAAAGTGTGGTCCAGGACCCATTAATGAGATCCACGAGCCCCTCCCCTTTCCAAGTATGTAGCTATGTGAAAGCGGTGTTTCTTCATATGTTTCAGATGAGTGATGCATTGTAACAGATTGAAGCAAATGTGAAAACCTAGGTTTCTTCCTTTAAGCAAGGCTGCTCTCATTGTTTAGAAATGTGTAGTTATTTTTCATAAAAACATGTTTTATGCTAACGTGTAATTATTTTGTGAATTTTAAATGAAAATTTACAATTTTTTTCAGTTTTGATTTCAAATAAGGTGTAAGCATCAATAGCTATAAACCACGTAAACAGAAGGCCTTTCATGTTTTAAGTGTAAAAAGGTCCTAAGATGCAAATGTTTGAAAACTACCATGTTAGATTAAAGCCTGTAAATATGGTGAAAGTCAACTGTTTATTAATGGTTCAGTTTCTCTCCTGAATAGCTATGTATGTATGATAATTGATTTTGACCTGAATCATTTGCATTCAATAGTGAAAAACATATTGAACAGCTAATATGCTAGAGTATCAAGATGCATAAAACTTTGCCACTAAAAAAAAGCTCATGCCATTAAGGCCATTGCTGGGGTCAAGAGAGCACTTCTTCCAGAACATATCCCACGGACCCCGTAGGGATGTCCATGCATGCTCATGCACGAGTGTCTTTGAGTGCTGTGCAGATGCAAAGTATTCTTGATTTCATTTTGCTTGTTGTGGTGTTCCCTGGGGAAGGTGAGTTGGGAGAATTTTAAATTTTATTTCTATTGTGCAAATAGGCTAATAAGCACACTTACATAAACACGTATACACAAAATATTTGCAGAGCTGCCCAGCTACAATTATTTAGGAGAGTGGGGGTGGAATGATAATGAAATTTTGTTGAGAGGCCTTTTATGAACAGAAAAGGGAGCTACCAATAAATAACAGCTTCTTACCCACTTTAGAAATCCCCTGCTCATGAATGTCTTAATTCAGATCCAGATGGAATGAGAGATCACACAATGAGTTAGGGTTAGAACTTCTGAGAGATTAACACTTAGATTCTATAACAAGTTTTGTAAATGTTTTAATTTGGAAATTTCATTTGGAGAAGTGGGAGGGCTATTATCTGGGCTGAGGATTTCTGTAAACTTAGATCCCACTTGTTATATCTTTATCTATCCTTGTTTTTAATCGATGGTACTTTTCAAGCTCAATTATGTAGACAGATTAGGTGTGTCTTTCCTGATTAAAACAGTTCGAGAATTGCTGGTTTAGAGTGAAGTGGGATAGGGTTTTCTTTTCTGAAGAGATGGCTTATTTTCTTGTGCATCTTGATCTATCCCTAATATTCATGTTTTACCATTTACTCTTTTAAGTCTTCATGTATATTTTGAAGGCTTTTATAGAAGAAATGTTTTATTGCTGAAGGAATGTACATTCTCTAGATATTTTTTAACATGGCCATATCAGAAGACAGTGTTGAGTTAATTTCACTATCTCCATTGCATAGATTTTTTTTTAAGTGGCTCATCAAAAAAACACTCCATAAGATATGAATCTCTAGAGTGGGGAGAGAATTATAGCTCTTGAATTCTATTGTCCGAAATCACCTTTTGAATAGCAAGCCTGGGAAAGTGAGATGTTGAAAAGGTAAACAGTGTCCAGATTCTGACAGTGGAATTGACAAGCTGGTTAAAAAAGGATGATGCATTTCTAATTAGCCCACAGTGCCTTTAGTTAGAAATTAATTAGGTACTGTTGTGTAAATGTCATGTTAATTAAGCAAGAATATTGAAGTGTTATAAATCTACAAAAAGAATGGCTATTTTTGTGTTTTAATGTTTTGCAGTTACCATGAAAGAGCTGATAGTAGAATATTTGATTATCGAGCTTCTGGCAATTTTTAGCTGACTGACTCCTTGACAGACCATTTTTCCTAATTGATGTGGTTTAACATGGGGTATAACTGCAGCCAGTGAGGACTAGTGGAATCAAGAGCCAAAAATAACTGCTCATCACAGCTGTTTTAATAAGACCTTCCTTGAAAATTGTTGATCTCTATTCAAGGTTAAGGAGAGTACTGTTTTTCTGTATTTATTCAGTCTTAGATTTTTGAGTGCCTAAGATGATGGGCCAGCATAAATGCAGCTTGTGTTGTGGGCTTTTTCCTGAGTCATGTCTCCATTCAGTCAGTTGGATTGACTGCTACATCGGAAGCTCAGTGTTTTTTGACATGCTCAGTAACTCTACAGGAGGCTGAAAAGGAAAATTTAAGAGTCCTGCCACTTCTACTTGGAATGTAAAGGTTGATAGTGACAGGATGCCTTTATTCTGTCCTTCCGGTTTTGCAGGTTACAGGTGAAGTTAATATGCAGATTTGATCCGTCTTTTATTTTATACCGCTGAAATCGATACAGTCTCTTGAAGAAAATCCACTGTTCTATTGCATAGGCTAAGATTTCTGGTTGTTGGGAATACAGTTGAAGAATTTCATTTCATAGCTCTCATGTAGAATTGCAAATGCGATCCATGGTGCTGCATTATGTATGACACCTTTGATACAAGAATAGAAGCATCCCTAGAAGACAAGAGTATTCAGACTTAAGTCACAAGCCACAAGCCACCACAGACATTATTTACATGAAAATTCCAGACTCTGAATTGTGGAAACTTAAGAAAAAGTTCTGAATATAATACCAAGTGAAAAATGATAGTATTAAGTATCTTCAGATAATGAAGAAAGTTGGAAAAGTTCACATATTTAATTTTGCTTTAGCAAAAGAAAGCAGAAAACACTCATGGTGATTGGCTAGAAAGGTCAGCTGAGTTAATCTTGATATTGTCTGGTTCAGAATTCCCAGTGAGTGTCATATTAAGCAAGGAACTTTAACTGTGATTTTATTTTTAATATTTAACAACACCAAACTCATTGTTCCAAACTCACTTGCTATTAATATAGGATAGAGGGTAATGGTATGAATTGTCCTGTGCTTAGAAATGCATTTATTTTCCCAACCTTCCACTCTTGATCCCAACACACACAGCATCTCTACAATTACCTGTAGAACCCAGGCCTGAAAAGGTTTCTTCGTTTTGCTCTTCAAGTATTAGCTCTGCCTATCCTGCTGCTTGGAAGGAAGAGGCCAAAAATAGCAGAATTTATAATGATTTATGAGACCATATACCAGCCCCCCTTGGAACATTAGCCAGCTCCATTCCCTTATGGAGCAGATGCCCTGAGTTTGACCCTTACCATCAACTCTCAAAATTACTTGGTTTGCCATACCCATCCATACGAGACTAATGCTGTATTTTTATTGTTGTGGACAAAACCTGGAAAGGGTCACTTTGAGTGTCCCTTAATTTCCCGAATTCAGTGTAACACAATTGACTTGCAGTTAATTGTGTAAGAGTGGATATTGTAACCTCCTGTGGTTACTCCTTTTATTTGAAAGTATAGGAATTTTATATGACAGCACAATTAGTGTAGAATATATGTGCATTGTTCATATGCATCTGTTGGATTTTAAAGACTTTCATAGGTTATAGTCTGCCAGACTAAAGTTAATTCCAAGCTCTGTGTTTATAATAGTGTCCAATTATCAAAGCTGGGATATATTATCACTGCCGGTTACTCTTGCTGTCAATTTGTTTTGACTCAACTATGGTTCTATTTGTGCTTTACTGTAATGTAGTGAATACATTGGATTGGGTTGTTAGTTTAACAAGCTCTCTGGAGAACACTTTCATGATGATACATGTTGAGATATGCTAGGTAGCCTTAAAGTTATTTGCATATTTGCCAAAATCTACAGAAATTCATTCATTAGGAATTTTCAAAAGGATAAATTTTCAACCTACAGATGAGGTAAAGATTGCATTTGTAAACATGGGAGAGTTAATTCATGAGTCCCAGCCAAATTTCTTCAGGGATTTTGATTAAACTAGTTTCTCTCTGTTCTTAACAATTTTAGTAAATGAATTATTTTATGTCCTTTTAAACAAATACTCTGCTAGTTAAGCTGTTGTTGACCCTTGTGTTTTGTATGGCTCACAGTATTCTATGAACTCAATGATCTTGGCCATACATCGAGCTGCCAGTTAGTGTTATCAGAGATTGGAACTAACTGGGCTGTTAATATGTACATTGTGCTCAGCTGGTTTAAAAATGTGCATTAGTCTCTTCCTATGCCCACCCTAGCCTCTTGGCATCAAATTTTCAGAATCAGGACCTGGGAATCTGTATTTTTAAAATGTACCCTTGAACTTTCTGGATTCCAGAAATGTTTCTGTATTTTTATTTGGTGGTTGTTTCCCAAGTATATATGTGTTTAAAACCCTTTAAGGTATATACTTAAGATTTGAACACTTCATTCTAGTATTTCATTCTCTTTATGTTAAACCTCAATAAAAAGTTTTTTAAAAATGTATGCTTCTCTCCTGATTCGATCAAGTCACTTGCATTGGTCACTTACTGAACACTATTGAGTGCCCTTTGTCCATACAGTCATGCTGCTGAGTCACTTCAGTTGTGTCCGACTCTTTGCAGCCCCATGGACTGTAGCCCACCAGGCTTCTCTGTCCATGGGATTCTCCAGGCAAGAATACTGGAGTGGGTTACTTTTTCCTTCTCCAATATAGTCATGACCCAAGAGTAAATGACAAAGTGTGTCTTGACCCTTGGGTTCATAAAACCTCATGGCAGAGACAGTGAAAATATACAACATAAAGCTTTATAGTTTGTGAAGTCTTTTGTATAGATGATCTCATTAACTTCGTGGTTTATAAGCAATTTTATTATCCCCATGTTTTAGTCAAAAAAACCCTAAGGATCACTTATCTTGGGTTACTAAGTAAAGATTAGTTGTAGACAACCCAAAACCTATGGGACACTAAAAGCAGTGCTAAAGGGAAGGTTCATAGCAGTATTGGCTTAGCTCAAGAAACAAGAAAAAAAATCAAATAACCTAACTCTACACCTAAAGCAACTAGAAAAGGAAGAAATGAAGAACCCCAGGGTTAGTAGAAGGAAAGAAATTTTAAAAATTAGGGCAGAAATAAATGCAAAAGAAACAAAAGAGACCATAGCAAAAATCAACAAAACTGAAAGCTAGTTTGAGAAGATAAATAAAATTGACAAACCATTAGTCAGACTCATCAAGAAACAAAGGGAGAAGAATCAAATCAACAAAAATAGAAATGAAAATGGAGAAATCACAACAGACAACACAGAAATACAAAGGTCATAAGAGACTACTATCAGCAACTATATGCCAATAAAATGGATAACTTGGACAAAATGGACAAATTCTTATAAAAGTACAACTTTCCAAACTGAACCAAGAAGAAATAGAAAATCTTAACAGACTCATCACAAGCACGGAAATTGAAACTGTAATCAGAAATCTTCCAGCAAACAAAAGCCCAGGACCAGACGGCTTCACAGCTGAATTCTACCAGAAATTTAGAGAAGAGCTAACACCTATCCTACTCAAACTCTTCCAGAAAATTGCAGAGGAAGGTAAACTTCCAAACTCATTCTGTAAGGCCACCATCACCCTAATACCAAAACCAGACAAAGATGCCACAAAACAAGAAAACTACAGGCCAACATCACTGATGAACATAGATGCAATAATCCTTAACAAAACTTCTAGCAAACAGAATCCAACAACATATTAAAAAGATCATACATCATGACCAAGTGGGCTTTATCCCAGGGATGCAAGGATTCTTCAACATCTGCAAATCAATCAATGTAATATACCACATTAACAAATTGAAAGATAAAACCATATGATTATCTCAATAGATGCAGAGAAAGCCTTTGACAAAATTCAACATCCATTTATGATAAAAACCCTCAAGAAAGTAGGAATAGAAGGAACATACCTCAACATAATAAAAGCTATATATGACAAACCCACAGCAAACATTATCCTCAATGGTAAAAAATTGAAAGCATTTCCCCTAAAGTCAGGAAGAAGACAAAAGTGCCCACTCTCACCACTACTGTTCAACATAGTTTTAGAAATTTTGGCCACAGCAATCAGAGCAGAAAAAGAAATAAAAGGAATCCAGGTTGGAAAAGTAGAAGTAAAACTCTCACTGTTTGCAGATGACATTATCGTCTACATAGAAAAGTCTAAAGACTCCACCAGAAGATTACTAGAGCTAATCAATGAATATAGTAAATTTGCAGGATATAAAATCAACACACAGAAATCCCTTGCATTCCTGTACACTAACAATGAGAAACCAGAGAATTAAGGAAATAATTCCATTCACCATTGCAACAAAAAGAATAAATACTTAGGAATATATCTACCTAGAGAAACAAACTGGATGGCATCACGGACTCGATGGGCGTGAGTCTGAGTGAACTCCGGGAGATGGTGATGGACAGGGAGGCCTGGCGTGCTGCGATTCATGGGTCGCAAAGAGTCGGACATGACTGAGCGACTGAACTGAGCTGAACTGAAAGAAACTAAAGACCTATATATAGAAAACTATAAAACACTGATGAAAGAAATCAAAGAGGACACAAATAGATGGAGAAATATAGCATGTTCATGGACTGGAAGAATCAGTATAGTGAAAATGAGTATACTACCCAAAGCAATCTATAGATTCAATGCAATCCCTAACAAGCTACCAATGGTATTTTTCACAGAACTACAACAAATAACCTCACAATTTGTATGGAAATACAAAAAACCTCAAATAGCCAAAGCAATTTTGAGAAAGAAGAATGGAACTGGAGGAATCAACCTGTCTGACTTCAGCCTATCTACAAAGCTACAGTCATCAAGACAGTATGGTACTGGCACAAAGACAGAAATATAGATCAATGGAACAAAATAGAAAGCCCAGAGATAAATCCATGCACCTATGGACACCTTATCTTTGACAAAGGAGGCAAGAATATACAATGGAGAAAAGACCATCTCTTTAACAAGTGATGCTGGAAAAACTGGTCAACCACTTGTAAAAGTATGAAACTAGAACACTTTCTAACACCATACACAAAAGTAAACTCAAAATGGATTAAAGATCTAAATGTAAGACCAAAAACTATAAAACTCCTAGAGGAAAACATAGCCAAAACATAAATATATCTGACATAAATCACAGCAGGATCCTCTATGACCCACCTCCCAGAATACTGGAAATAAAAGCAAAAATAAACAAATGGGACTTAATTAAACATTAAAGCTTTTGCAAAATGAAGGAAACTATAAGCAAGGTGAAAAGACAGCCTTCAGAATGGGAGAAAATAATGGCAAATGAAGCAACTGACAAAGAATTAATCTAAAAATTATAAAAGCAACTCCTACAGCTCAATTCCAGAAAAATAAATGACCCAATCAAAAAATGGGCCAAAGAACTAAACAGACATTTCTCCAAAGAAGACATACAGATGACTAACAAACACATGAAAAGATGCTCAACATCACTCATTATCAGAGAAATGCAAATCAAAACCACAATGAGGTACCATTTCATGTCAGTCAGAATGGCTGCTAATCCAAAAGTCTACGAGTAATAAATGCTGGAGAGGGTGTGGAGAAAAGGGAACCCTCTTACACTGTTGGGAATGCAAACTAGTACAGCCACTGTGGAGAACAGTGTGGAGATTCCTTAAAAAGCTGGAAATTGAACTGCCTTATGACCCAGCAATCCCACTGCTGGGCATACACACCGAGGAAACCAGAATTGAAAGAGACATGTGTACCCCACTGTTCAACACAGCACTGTTTACAATAGCCAGGACTTGGAAGCAACCTAGATGTCCATCAGCAGATGAATGGATAAGAATGCTGTGGTACATATACACAATGGAGTATTACTCAGCCATTAAAACGAATACACTTGAATCAGTTCTAATGAGGTGGATGAGACTGGAGCCGATTATACAGAGTGAAGTAAGCCAGAAAGAAAAACACCGGTGCAGTATACTAACACATATATATGGAATTTAGAAAGATGGTAATGATAATCCTATATGCTAGATAGCAAAAGAGACACAGATGTATGGAACAGTCTTTTGCACTCTGTGGGAGAGGGCGAGGGTGGGATGATTTGGGAGAATGGCATTGAAACATGTATAATATCATATGTGAAACGGACTGCCAGTCCAGATTCGATGCATGAGACAGGGTTCTCGGGGCTGGTGCACTGGGATGACCCAGAGGGATGGGATGGGGACGGAGGTGGGAGGGGGGTTCAGGATGGGGAACACACGGACACCTGTGGTGGATTCATGTCAGTGTATGGCAAAACCACTACAATATTGTAAAGTAATTAGCCTCCAATTAAAATAAATATTTAAAAAATAAACAGCTGACCAAAAATGAAAGAGTAGTTGTAGGACTTAACTGCTTTTTTCCCCTGAAATAAGAATTATTCATTTAACAAAAGAACAAAAACAAAAGCCAAAAAAATCACACCTGGGAACAGAAGCTATAACATTTTATGGAGCTACAGAGCTAGTGCCCAACGGTTTTGAGGATGTGGGTTCTGTATTAGTTTACCTTGCAATCACTGTCTCTCCATGTTGCTTATTTTCCTATCACTCGTGCTCATTTAGACCTCTTGGGATTTTAGTATGTTAAGCTTTCTATGCTGAATGTGACATTTGTAGAAAACTTGTCAGTTTTTCTTGCCCTCTTTGTAGCTTTGTAACAAAGTCTTTGTAACTTTTAATTTATTCTTGCCTCATTTTCAAATCCTTGAGAAGTATTTCCAGGTAATGCTGGCCAATGATGAATAATCCTTCTTCCTGATTACATTTAGCATTTATTACTGTTCCATATTCTTTGGCACTTGATCATTTTGCATCTGGCTCTTTATTGCTGTCATGTATTATTCTTTGTACAAGTGCACAAGTTTTGTCTTTCTAACAAGATTATAAGCCCTCTAGCATGAGAGTAACCCGTGGTGACACATCAAGAAATTTGCTAGGTGCTCTTTGACATTAACAACATGCTTACTTGATTTTTCCACCTTTTACTGTTTTCTCTCTGTGTCTCCTTACACCCACTTAAGTTTGCTGCTGTTTGGGGCCTTGGTATAGGAAAAAGTAGAGTAATGATGAACTTCCTTGTTGGGATATCTAGGATCCTAAATCCATGGATCTTGGTGGCACAAACTCTGAGTTCTTTCATTTCCTTCTTTTTTGATGAATAACTTCAGTGATAGGAAGTCTGGTCATAGACGACATATTGCTGTTGTTTAGTCGCTAAGTCATGTCCAATTCTTTGTGACCCCAACAACTGTAGCCTGCCAGGCTCCTCTGTCCATGGAATTTTCCAGGCAAGAATACTGCAATGGGTTGCCATTTCCTTCTCCAGGAGATCTTCCTGACCCAGGGATTGAACCCACATCTCCTGCATTGGCAGCTGGTTTCTTTACTACTGTGCCAGCAGGGAAGCCCCATAGATGATAAACAGTTATGCTAAATAATCATGTTTCCTTCATTCTAGTCACCTGGAGAGACTTTTCAAAATATCTGTGTAACATTTGCTTGTGTGTCCCATTCCTTAATGGTCCTCACGTTGCCCCACCCAGTGCATGTCAAAAACCTCTGGTCTTCAAGTTTATAAGGTAACTTCCTGTTTCAGAAGGTAGGGTGTCGGAGTGTGTATCAATATCAGCTTAAGAATTTGTTTGTGGTCCTGATTCTGTAAAATGAAATGATTGCATTTGAAGTCTTCTGACTGACTGTGTCTCTCATACTCTTTAATTATACCTATCCATCAGTTCCGTGGGCCACAAAAATTCCATGAAGGCCCTCTTTGTGTCATATTTTTATAATTAAACTAGATATTTTTTCTTGGCTAGCAGTGCTGTCTTTAAATATTAAAATGATCCTTATTTTTTCTGATAAGTAGTTTCTTCTGTAGGGAGGTTCCCCGCCTACTTTAAATAAGGCCAGTTTTGCAGTAAATTCAAAGGTGGGGTGACCACTGAGATAAACCTAAGAAGGAGACTCCTGCTTATTGCTGTGTGGAAAATTCATCTCCCCAAACTTAGGGGTAATTTACTCTTACCCAGATCAGAATTAGTTAAAATTTTGTACTTTAATATCTTAACATTATGTGAGATTTATTTTTTTTTATTTTAAATGAAAATGATGCTACAATATAGAAAGAATATGGACTGTTAGACTGAATTGCTGAACTAAAACTTAACCCACCACCACCACCATCATCATCTTCATCTGTTCCTCCTGCTCCTCTTTATGCATGCTTACAGGCTGACCCCTTCCATTTTAGGTTTCTCTTTATCCAGGACAGCCCCTCTGGGTATGCAGAGGATATGAACTGACTCTTGTGCCTGCCTTTCTGTTTCTAGGTGGGCCATGCACAGATACAGCTCATGTCTCGTTAATCACACCAACCAAAAGATCCTGTGGTACAGGTACGTACATCATTCCTACCTGGATTCATTCTTACTGGAATTATTCACAGGCATTAGCTACTGGTTTTAATGTGGTGTCCTTGCCAGGGTACTCTCTGATTTCTTCCATCATTTGTGAAGTGATGTATTATGTGCTTAGTATTGGGAGTGGAATGTGAACTGAGGTCAGAGTGGTGCTCTTGGAGGTCAGATTGGCTGAATTAATGCTGGCAGCTAGAACCAAGAAGGTGGACATCAAAATGTACCTACTTCCTAACGTCTAGGATGTTATTAAGATATAAAGCATGCAGAAAATGCAAATCAATGCCTAGTATAGCTTGTGGCTAATTCGTGTAAGTCGTGGGCCTTACTTAAAAAAAAAATTACTTAAATAATGTGACTGAAGGGTGAATGACGTACAAGTAATCAGCTTAACTGACTAGTATAGTTCCTACTAGTTTTAGAAAATTATTTCCTTTCATTCATGTTAAAGCCATGGTGTGTACTGAAATCATTCTTTTCATATACATGGAATATCCCAGAGATCTTTTTGCATCTGTGACATTTTTATTAAGCATGAAGTCATGAATCTTGTAGCTCTCTAAAGAGTGCTCAAAAGGCCTGTTGCTCCCTTACCCTGTAGCTTAATTTATTTTCAACAGTATTTGCCTTTTTAAGTAATGCTGCTTGCTATTTAAAGTATCTTAAGGATTATATTTGAAAGAGTCAAAATAATCATATTGTTTCTCTAAAGGTCGAAGTCGGAGTATTTTTCATAACTTTAAAAGTCCTTTTAACTCCCTGGTGGAAATAGCACACACCATCTCTGTATACAGACTTACCCTGAAACCCCAGCCCCTTTAAATGCTCATGGTTTTGATGTTAAAACCTCAGGCAGGCCTGTCTGTGCTTGGCAGAGGCATTCAGTCTAGGTATTGCATGCTGAAGAACTTAATTCTATTCTCTTGTTCCCAGTGACCAGTTTGTGGCAGGCCTGTGTGAGATAGTCCTGACCTGCTCCATCCCTCCTGTGTCCAGTCCCCAAGCTCCGCTGGGTAGTTCTTAATTTAGACAGAAGAGCGCTGTTGCCTGGGGTGAGAGCGACTGTCCTGCTTTGACCAGTGGGCAGTTGAGCACCATCTTCATACCGACCCCAGCCAGAAGCCTGAAAAACACGCAGAGCCCTTTGATTTCAGGTCCAGGGTTTCACACACACAGTGTACTTTGGTCTTTGTTTTTCCCTTCCAGTCTTGCTCTCAAGCCAGGGCTTACTGTTCGCACTACCAAGGTGTTCAAGTCATATCCAGGAATGAGTCTTGAGCCTGTTGGGTCTTCTTGAGGATTTAGGGAAGGGACTGCGTGCTCAGCTTAGACACTGAAACTACTATGAGCCCTTCCTGAAGGTCGTGGACTCGTGTCCTTCATCTTCTTGGCAGATCTGTTTTATCCTTTCTGTTGTCATACTATTTTAGTATCTAAAAATAATACCATTTAGTGCATGCTAACTGCATTACCAGGCACCATCAATATTCTTTACATGCATGCATGTTTAATCTTCATAACAATTCTCCATGATAGTTATTCCTCTTTTACAGTTAACAAAGACAGGCACTCAGAAATTTAAATATATTTCCTGGGGTAATATTGCTGGTAAGTAATAGAGTTAGGACTTGACTACATGCTTTAGATCCTGAAGCCTGCTTTTCAATACAAAAATATTATTGCTTATCATATTTTATTGTAATTATGCTCTTAACCAGACAGTACAGAACATATCATTGAATGAAATGTGGAGAAAGAGAAACATAGATTTGGGACTTATAACATGTCCTGACATAGTTTTTAAAACAAAATTCTAGAGCAGATCTTGTTGCAAATCCTGGCCTGGCTCTCTCAAAATGAGATTTTAAATAACTTCACAACATTTGTTTATCATTTGTAAAATGAGATAAGTCTCGTAAGTTGAAGAAAGAAAAGAAATGATACACATAAAGCTCGCATAGTAGATCTTCAGTAATGGTAGCTGCTCTTGTATTTTAGTCTTAACCATTGGAGAGTATATGTATACAGTGGGCAGTCATTAGATAGTGTTGATAGCAATCAGTAGGTGTTTTAGGCAGAAAGGAGTTAGAAGTATCAATACCAGAATGCACTGCCATACCTAGTATCATTAATTGCTTTTACACTGATCACATTCCTTATTGCCTGTCAGTATTGCAGTAGGAACTGAAGGTAATGTTTTTAGATCTCCTTACATGAAATGGAAAGTGAGACACTGAGCTCTCAATCGCACATTTCCAAGTCTTCCTTTAGGTGAACACATCCTTGTTAACTAGAAGAAGATTGGGAATTTCTGGCTTGGAAGGAAATTAATGCAATGTACAGGTCATCTCCTAAAAAGCCGGAAGGAAAGTTGAGATTTCTGAGTGAAGACAGTAAAGGTCATCAAGTTCATCTTGCTGTAGTTCTTCTCAAGTAGCCGGTCTGTGCCCCTCAGGCTTCTCAAGCTGGCCTGCTGTCTCAGCCTGAAATAATGGCCCTGACTCTAGAGGACAGAGCTTTCTGATTTTCAGAAGTAAATTAAATGTTTTGCTTTGAGAACCACAGGCCAATTGTCTTTGTCTCCATCTTTTTGTGTTTCCTGGAATCAGTGGGTTGACCATAGTGGGAGTTCTGAGCATCTTCTTATAAATATGATACTTGTTAGTGTTACATTGCTGGAATGTTCCTGTATTCTTAATGGCTGGATTTTTCAAGAATAGGACCCATGCCTCTAACACTTGCTCTGGTGCTTCCAGCACAAGTGACTGCAGCTCCCAGAGCACAGGGCTTCAGGCACAGTTCAGTTTCAGTTCAGTCACTCAGTCGTGTCCGACTCTTTGCGACCCCATGAATCGCAGCACGCCAGGCCTCCCTGTCCATCACCAGATGATAGTAAATAATTACTGTTGTGTCACTTCTTAGGAGCCATAGAGTAAGCCCTCTGAATTAGATGTTACTGATCCCCTCCTAGCCAGTCTATCCATATAAGTTTGTGCTAAAGCAGCCTCCTTAATAATGATGTAGGCTAGAAAAAAGATCCTTCGCTGTAAAGTTATTTTTGAATATATATATGTTAAATATATATATTGAGTACATATGTATATTTTGAATATATATTGAATATATATGTATATTTTGAAAAAAAAAAATATATATATATAACCTTTATATATATAAGTTCTTTGAGGTGTGCAGGCGCAATTGCCCTGTGGCATTTGGGATTTTAGTTCCCTAACCAGGGATGGAACCTGCATCTCCTGCACTGCATGGTGGATTCATGGATTCTGAACTACTGGACTACCGGAAAAGTCCCCTAGAATAAAGTTCTTTAAGTCAGTGGTCTCTGAAGAAGGGCAAATAAGGTACAGTATGTGGGGTGTGGGTAGAAAATCATAAAAGCTCTTTATCTCAGCCTTTAAAAATTTCTGTTATGCAGATTAGTTTCATAATTATATATTAGCCCATATGTACAGTTAAAACCAACAAACACACATACAAATGTGTGTGCTAAGTCGCTTCAGTCGTGTCTGACTCTTGGTGACCCTATGGACTGTAGCCCATCAGGCTCCTCTGTCCATGGGATGCTCCAGGCTCTGAATGCTGGAGTGGGTTGCCATGCCCTCCTCCAGGGGACCTTCCCGACACAGGGATCGAACCCACGTTTCTTCCCTCTCCTGTGTTGGCAGAGGGGTTCTTTTCCACTAGCCCCGCCTGGGAACCCCACATGCAGATATATTAAAGATACACGGCCAGATATCCTAGATGGTGTGTGTGCATGCTCACTCAGTCGTGTCCGACTCTTTGCAGCCTTATGGACTGTAGCCCACCAGGCTCCTCTGTCCATGGGATTCTCCAGGCAAGAGTACTGGAGTGGGTTGCCATTGCCTTCTCCAGGGGATCTTCCCAGCCCGGGGATCAAACCTGCATCTCTTGTGTCTCCTGCATTGCAGGACGATTCTTTACCCCTGAGTCACTGGGGAAACCCCTATCTTAGATGGTAATGTGCACTTTAAAAAGGTTTGTGACTTATTTAGTACACAGATCATTTTCTTTTTAGTACTTCAAAAATTAAGTCTAAAGATTAGCATTACACTCATTATTAAGTCAAGGCCTGAATGTAGCATGAGTGGTTGATAAGTGTATCTCAAGTGACTACTGTTTGATCAGAGGGTATTGCAATTTAGAGGGGTGGATGGCAGTGCAGAGTGGTGGGTTTATAGCCGTCAAGTGAGAAAGGTTAGGGGACCCTTTAAGAAATTGTTCTCTGGTAACTGTGAGTTTGAGAAGCAGATTGCAAAAGGCAGCAGTCGTGGCAAGTGAAAGTTCAGTTCGTGTTTGTGAACTTGATGGGGAGGGCTTTTCTTTAGATGTTGGCTTTGAATCACATACCGAGAGTGACAGTTAAACTCAGTAATCTTTAAGTAGAAAAGAATAGTGGCACTACAATGGTTTTGGTATTTAAGAGAGAAAAATTAATGAAGGTGTGTGCGACTTTTAAGCACTCTGGGATGTCTGCAGTCAGCAAAGTTGAAAAGTGCTGCCAAGTCCCAGGTTGCTTTTGGTTAGAATGTGAGAGTTAAAGTAGATCACACCTTCAGATTACTAGAGAGAGCTTACATTTCTTTTAAGAGCTCAGAATGTTTTGCACATGTTCCCTTGTTAATTCTCACAACATTCCTGCCAAGAACAAGTATATTGTGAAGGAAAGTGTGCTTTTCTTAGCAACACACAACCTGAAGAGTCCCTTTTGTCCTCGTCTTTTCTCTCAAGTTATACCTTAAAACAAAACTTGTAATCTGAGCTATCGTCATCTCCTTGAGTCAACTTTTTGGGGACGGTATTTGGATATTTAGGTGAGTACCTTCATGAGGTCATATTTTTATGTTTAAAGTGTCTTGTGCAGAAGGAGGGCTTCCCAGGTGGCTCAGTAGTAAAGAATCCACCTGCCAGCGCAGGAGACATGGGTCTTATCCCTTGGTCGGGAAGATCCTCTGGAAGAGGAAATGGCGACCCACTCCAGTATTCTTGCCGGGAAAATTCCATGGACAGAGGAGCCTGGTGGGCTACAGTCCCTGGGGTCACAGAGAGTCAGACACAGCTGAGCCACTGAGCGTGCGTACGTGTGGGGAAGGAGGGAGGTTTGTTGGCTTTCTTACGACCTCAAGACATGTTGTGTAACTTTTTTTTTTTTAACTAAGACTTAGTTTGCAAAATAAATGTTATTTTATATTTTGTTTGTTGGTGCTCACTGTTGATTAACCTTAAAGTGTAAGCTGTAATAGGCAGCTGGAACCATGCCTTGTCTTAAATTCCCTGAGAGAATTTAGGCTCTCCTCAGCAGGATCCATAACAGTGACCTACCCAAGAACTTCTGCCCCTTCCAGCAGGGGCACTAACCAGCTCTGCCTCTACGCCCTAGATTGAGTTTGTCAAGGTTGTCTTTGTAGCACTTGAAAAAAGGGGAAATGGCTCCTTCCCTAGTTTACCACTCTTAGGTGACTTTTTTCATTTTCATTTATTTCCTTTCATTTCTGAAGTTAAAATTAGAAAAAAGTTAATAGACAAGTTTACAGACTAGGTGGCACTGTCAACAGACTTTTGCTCCACTGTATCTATATTCATTTTTCTCTTCTTCCAGCGAGTGTATTGAGTAAATAATATTCTTTCTGATAGACTTAAAAAATGATGGTTTAATTTTAAAATGCTGTGTGTATATTAAAAATGTGATTATAATTAGTAGAATAGCAAGTAAAATAACCATTTGTGGGACCATAAGGGAGCTGTATTATTGCCTGAGATGAAAGCAGATGGAACTAGAAACTGTCCCGTTAAACATCAAGGGAAGTGTTTCCAGAAAGTGTCATCTTTCCACTCTGTAAGAGGCATGCTAATTCATCTCAACAGTCTGTCCCTCTCCTGATCTCATCTCTTCTCTTCTCTCTTCTTCTCCTTTCATTTCAAGCACGTTTATGCTTTTGGGTCACCTCCTTCAGTGTGATGAACAGTGACTAGATAGCATAGTATTGTTCATTGTTTCTTTTTTTCCACAAAAACCTTTTCTTGACTCACTTCTCTCAGGCATCCTGCTCGTGATATTATTTTTTGTTCTCACAAAGACAAGAGTAGAAACTCCTTTTCACCTGGGTGTTAAGATTGATGTGCTAAGCACTTTCCACTTCAGTGTTCAGAGGCCAGTTAAAGGGAAATGTTTCATTGTCCTTGTATTACCAGGAGGTTTATATAAGACCTTTCAGATTGATCCGGAAGCTAAAGGGTGGTAGTGTTAAATCAGAGGCAGCCCTATCAATCTTAAAAATACCTATGGTTGTGCGCTTTATCTCCTAGTAGAGTCAGTGTTCATGGAAACAGTTCAGCCAGTGCATTTAATCCGAGTTGAGCCAGTGACTACAAGCTGTATTGGTCAGTGTCACACACTGTAGGTAACTCTTCTTGGAAGGACTTCTCGAAGCTTTAAAGGAGGGAAGGTAGCTTTTGAGTGTGAGTTCAACTGTGTAATTCAGTTCCTTTTGCATTCTTTCTTCTTTTTCTGGTCCTTCAGGTATAGCTTTTCCCCTCAGGTCTGCAGTATCAGCATTTGAGATGGAAAATTAGAAATTTGACCTACTTATGTAATATGCAAGTTCCCATCAGGAGAATATTAGGGAAGATATAAACCTTTCATTTTTTATTAGCATTTAATGTAACCATTGAAGAAAGATCAAAACAGTAAATCTGTCATGGCAAGGGAAAAAGTATTAAAAAATGCTTTACCTTGTGCACACATCATCTTGAGTCCTGAAGGAATTCATTTGACTCCTGGGAGGGGGGACAAAATGAATACCAAATATTTGGCAAGATTGCAAACATTTCTCTAATCTGAAAGGTACCGTCTTATATGTTTTATCATAGGAAAAAAGCCACAAGTTACTATGGCGTCCATGTGACTGTTTACTGACAGTGGTTTGGCCATTGAGTGGGTAACTGGAAAGGGAAATGTCTGCTAAGTGCTTCTTCTTCTGAGGATTTTTTGGGGGAGTTGGGGGTAAAATTTAATCTGCTTGATTTGTTGCGCATATTAAAGAACAGAATTCAGGTAGCAAGGCTCATTATAATCAGATGTTTGGATACTCAGTATGTAAATAAACTCAGGTGGGTTTAAAAGCACCACACACAATGTATAGAGTTCAGAAAAGTTTAAGGGAAGCTTACTGGTTTTCACTTGTGCCCTGAATGAGAGTGAGGCTCCATTGCTACCAGTTGCTGTGTTTGTGTTACAGACCAGCTAGACAAGTGTGTTTAAGTTTGCTGAACTTGAAATCAGAGGCTTGTTTCAGAGGCCTTGTTTAGGTTTTACTTGCAAGAAGCAGTGGCTCCCCCTCTGAGAAAAGGCTGATATAAGTGACTATCAAGCCAGGGTGCCAATCTTGTCAAGAGGAATCTTTGCACTTGAAGGATGAAAATGCACTCCGGTATAAAGAGAAAAGGAAATGTGATGAGGTTTGTTGCTGGTGTGTGTGTGTGTCTGTCCTGGGCTCTGGTGCGAGCTGCCTGTGGCCCACATCTTGGTGTGAGTTCAGGTTGCTTGGATCCGTGAACGCAGTTAGAGCTGGTTGGTTTTTTTTTCTTTTTTGTCATTATGGTCATTTATTTTATCACAGCTTGCACTCTTACCAAGGAGAAAAGCCCTAAACTTCCATTAATTAGCTGTTCTATTGCTCCACTGGGGCAACATGCCTGAGCCAACACTATTTATAAAGGATATCAAGGGAATTTAACACCCCTCTCCTCCTCTGAAACTGGACTTTCAGGCGAGTAGATTCTGCTCCATAGCACGTGTGTGCCTGCTAGAGGACAGTGTGTTGGGAACGCGGCTTTCCTGAAGCGTCTTCCCGGGAGCGGGCAAGAACCACCGCAAAGCTGCACTATAAATCATCTGAGCCTCGCACTGATGCTGCCCATTAAGGAGACTTTTTTTTTTTCTTTTTTTGCCCTCCTCAGTTCCTGGCTGTACTAATAGAACAGCGCATCAAGCAAGGCTGTAAATAAAAGTTATTACCTAATAGGTGGGTGCCGAAGTGGAACGGACAGAGCTGAGGCATGGAGCCCTTATTACTGCTCATCAGCAATTATAAACAGGATAAAGTGTCTGGGACTTGCGCTGATGCAGCGAGGGCTAATAGAGGCTGGGAATGACACCAGGCCCTGAGAGCATGATGAATGCTGATGGGTTTTCACTGCCTCATCGTACTGCTTGCTTCCCAGACAAGTTGTGTTATCCGTTTTCCTGCTTGCTCATCTATCTGAAGAGGCAGTCCCATTGCCTCTGCTGCCAGCAGGTGGGCTGGCACTTATTCCTCATACCTGTGTCTGCTTCTGAGGCACCCCCATTGTGAGGAGTTTCAGAAATATTTCATAATCATGGCCGATTAAAGCCATGATCTTATTGTGTTGCCTGCTGTTGTGGTTGTAGATCACACCTTCAGAAGTGGTTGCTTACATGGGATATAGGACAAGCAGAGACCCTGTAGTCAGTCAGCCAGTCTCATTCTTTATTGAAGGACTGCTGTGACAGTCCTGTAGTAGTGCTGTAGAAACATGCGAAGGAGTGATAAGCATTCATCTTGCCCCTGGGAGCTTATACCATAAAGAGACAGAATAAGTACAGGAACATAAATAGAACTTATTCCAGCTTTAGAGAGCAAGAAATGTAACTAATGTTTATTTTTAAAAGTGAGGACAGGGAGGATAAATTATGCTAATCATTAAGAACAAATATAATACAAATGTGTTTTTTTATACTTAGAATTTAGTGCCTTAGAGTCAGCATGTGTGATTAAAGGGCTACTGAAATGTGGAGAGAAAGTCTAGCAATGGGAACTGTGTTTTCTAGTGAACAGAAAACTGCAAATACGACCTGGCAATGCTTTTGAGTAGCGGATAAGCACCTAATACTTGAGATAATTGAGATATAACTCTGTTCAGCTTGGATCACTCAACTTCACTCGACCACAGTGATTAGACCTTTGAGATCGAAGGAATCTTCGCAGAGCACAGAAGAATGCTTTGAAAAGGCTTTTACCCATTTGCTCCAAGATTTTATGAGCATTCTGGAGTTCAGTTGTTTGTCACTTGTGCCTTTAAGTGAATACACTTCTTTATGCAGTATGTTCAGAACAAACCTATCAGGAGGCTTCCTGCTGTTAGAGAAATTGTAGTTTTTCTATGGAATTCTCTGATGTTTTAAGTTATTTTAAAGAAGCCTGATATGTGATCATCTCAATGTTACAGAGTCTCCTTCAGTATGCAAAATGTCTCAGTTGTGTGGATAAGTTTTTTTTTTCTTTTGCAAATTAATATTTGACTTAACCAAAGAACCATTCATTCAGAGTGCTCTCTGTGTGGGTAGTGGCCAGCAGAATGGAGGAATAAAGATAACACTGAGAAAAATGTTTTAAAATAACAAAAACAGGATGTAGTGGTTGATTAGAGTTGGCTGAAGAAAGCATGCAAAGTTATATGCTCAGGGAACTGAAGAAAGAACAGTGTCACTGATGGCAGGGAGAGCAAAACTGGCTGCAACTATTTTCAGTTCTTGATAAGCTAAATATAGGTTATTGTAGATAGTACTTGTAGAAAGTTATTAAATCTAGACCTAGTGTGGAACTCATCGATCTTGAGGCCGTGATGAAAGGTGTGCAGGTGGGTGAGGCAGTGTATCCAGAGGAACAGGGAGGGGCTGAGGGTTGTACTTAGGGAGCTGGGAAAGAGAAGAGGAGCCAGTCAGTTACGAAAGCTAAAGAAGGGCGAAAACTTGATGCGGCATCATGAAAGATGCCCAAGAAGAGGGGCCAGGCTGTATGAGGACCAAGAAAAGCTGTTGCCTGTGGCTGGCAGATCATTGGAAAACCTGAAAGAAGTTAGTGTCTTATGGTAGGAAACCAGAGCCTGGTGAGGAAGTCATCAAAGAGACTTTTGATAACATGGAAATAAAAGCAGCAGACAAATGATTCAGTTTAGGAGTTAGTTGAGCCATTAAAATAAATAGTTGAACCGATAAAATAATAGTGGTTGGTGGGAGACATAGGATCAAGTATTTCTTGGTGCAGAGGCGGTTAAGATAGGGAAACAGTTTGCTCTTGTTAAGATACAAAGGAAAAGTATACTAGGAAGAGAAAGAAATGGAAAATATTAGAGGAGGGGTAGCTCAGACAGTAAAGAACCTGCCTGCAATGTGTGAGACCCAGGTTTGATCCCTGGGTTGGGAAGATCCCCTGGAGAAGGCGATGGCACCCCACTCCAGTACTTTTGCCTGGAAAATCCCATGGACGGAGGAGCCTGGTGGGCTGCAGTCCATGGGGTTGCTAAGAGTCGGACATGACTGAGTGACTTCACTTTCACTTTTCACTTTCATGCATTGGGAAAGGAAATGGCAACCCACTCCAGTGTTCTTGCCTGGAGAATCCCAGGGACGAGGGAGCCTGGTGGGCTGCCATCTGTGGGGTCGCACAGAGTCAGACACGATTGAAGCGACTTAGCAGCAGCAGCCAGTATATTTGCCTGGAGAATCCCATGGACAGAGGAGCCTGGTGGGCTACAGTTCATGGGGTCGTAAAGAGTTGAACACGAGAAGGACTTTCACTTTCAAGAAAAGAAACACAAGTGGGATTCTTTAGAAGCAGAAACCCAGAAGCATTAGTTCCCTGCTAGAGATAAGAACAGAGATCTAGATAAATAGGTTTTCTCTTTTAATATATAGACAGCTGAGACACGATGAACTGGAGAGTTCATCATTGAAGGTCATCATTTTCTGAATAAATAATATAGCTATCAGGAGCAGCAGAGAACTGTGGACTGAGGGGGAGAATAGTATTTCTAAGTAGTAGCTAATCCAAACTGTCCTTAAATAGTTTAAATTTATAGTGGGCTTTCCTGGTGGCTCAGCAATAAAGAATCCACATGCTGGTGCAGCAGATACCGGAGATAAGGGTTCAATACCTGGTTTGGGAAGATCCTCTGGAGGAGGAAATGGCAACTCGCTCTAGTATTCTTGCCTGGGAAATCTCATGGACAGAGGAGCCTGGCAGGCTACAGTCCATGGGGTCACAAAGAGATAGACATGATTTAGTGACTAAACCACCACCAGCACCACCAAAATGAGACTGTCTCTGGCTGTTATAATTAACCCAGAAGAAAAGAGCAAAGAGAGCCTAAGTGGTTCTCATTTCTTTTTTTTTTAATTATGTTTTCATTTTTACAAAAGTAACACATGGTAGCACATCATAACCCAGAATAATTTATAAGATAAAGATAATCTAGGGACAGAGCAGCATCTCTCTCTTGACAGTTTCTATTTTAGCACTTTCAGTCTTTTTTTATTAGCTGTAGAAGAAATAAAAAAATGTTTATATCCCTACTTTCTGAGGTGTCAGGTAGTATGAAACACAAAGATTTAGCTCAGCTATTCTTCCTCCCAGCATTTGGAATTTGTATCATTTGTTTTCATCCTTTTCTTTCTTGATCCATTAGTTTTTAGCATCATCTCTTAATAAGGAGATTAGTAGCTCTGATTAGAGGTACTTCCTTATCATGCCTCCTGTCAGCTACACATGTACTTCTTATACTGGTGCAGCTGTTAACTGTTTACTTTCACCTGTAGCCACAGCAGGTCTTCCATGTTATGTCCACAGCGTGTTCCTAAAAACTGAAAGCCAGTGAGTGACATTTCCATTATTGCGACTCTGCAGATGTTGTTCCCTGCCAGGAGGCCGAGGTATGTGCTAGAAGTAGATTGGTGTTTTCTGTGAGTCTGATGTCACAGTGCCTGGACCTTTAAGGAGACTGATCTTATATCAAAGCCAGATCAGGTGTTGGTGGTGGTGTTGGTTGTATTCCATCAGTTGCTCAAAAATCATGTTACATTTTAGTTTGCTTTATATTTGGATTATAATTTTTTAGATATAATTTTTCTTCTTGGTGCTTATACTTTCGTTTCTCTTTTTCCAGCCTGTATTTACACCTTTCACCCGAGACCTCCCTCCTGGAGCCCACTATCTTTCTACCTCACCTAGACTAGCTGTTCTTTAAGCCTTGATTTCCCTTTACTCTTCACTCTTTTCTTCCCTTTATTTTGGAATACAGCCCCCCAAGTAAGTTCCTGAGAGAGTGTTGGAATTCTTGCATATCTGAAAATGTCTCTTTTTGCCTCCATCTTGATGGGAAGTTTGACTAGGTGTAGAATTCTTGGATGAGAATTATTGCTCCCTTGACTTCTAATATTTCATGTTATTGCTGAGAAGTCAGATGTCACTGATACTAAGTAGTGTATGTAAGGTTTTTCCACCTCTGGAACTCTCTAGGATCATCTTTTCATCCTTGGTGTTCTAGAATTTGTAGTAAGTATCTAGTGGTCATCCTTTTCCTTCCCCCATTCAAGATGTTGGATAGTTGCTAGGCCCTAAGATCTAAAGACTGACGTTGTCCTTCCTGGAGCTGTCTGATATTCCCCAGCCCAGCGTTCTCTTCTCTTTGGGACACCATAGTATAACCTGTAGAGTTAGTGGCTAGACCTGTGCTCTTCTGTGAGTTCTCTGATTGCCTTCATGCCAGCTTTCCTGTCCATCTTATCTTTTACTTCATGCTTCAGGTTCTCCTCATTTGCCTGACAAAGCCTATATTTTGTCAGCTTCTAAGATACAAGGCCTAGATGAGTGGGAAGGGTTTCCACCATGCCTGTTTCTTGAATGGACATTTTTACTGGGGCTCTGTGGAATGGAGTGGGGATGAGGTGTTAATAGGGAGGATTTGTTGTGAGGAAACTGAGAGACTCATAGAGGAGGAGGACTGGATTGTGAGGAACCGTGGAAAACAGCTTTGTCTTGACAGGCTGTTCAGTTCTCTAGATTAGAGCTGTCCAGATTGTTGCCGGGTGATCTGGTCTGCTCCTGGAGTCAGTAGTGTTATAAGTGCACTTTCAGTGAACCCCCCGCTTTCTACCCCACTTCTCTCTTAAGACTTCCTCTGCACGCAGTGGCTACCACCTCTGCAGTGACGAGGTTTCAGCCTTAAGCTACTCCCACCCCATAGGTGTCCAGAAGTCTGTTTAAAATCTCTTGCTGATTATGTTAAAACACACAGTTCTATTTATGACAGTGGGTTCATTCTTTGTGTTTTTATTTCATTTGGATCTAGGGGGAGGGATCGGAGGAAAATGTGTTTAATCCTCTTAAACTAAGATTACCTGGGACAAGCTAAGGATTATGCTTTCTGATTTAACTATTGGTGGAAGAACAGAAGGAAAGGGTAGCCTCAGTAGAACATTGTGGTTCTTTGGAAATCAAGGGGATAGGATTGTACCCAAGGTAAAGCCTCTAATCCTGAAGAGAAGGGAGGTACAGGTGTTGGAGGTTGAGAAAGTGGGCAGGCTTCCTGGGTTCACATTCCAGTGCCCCCCATTACCAGCCATAGAACTGGAAGAATGATTGGGCCTCTCTGTGAGCCTTGACTTTCTCTCCTGTAAAATAACAGACCCAGCCGTGGAGTTGTTATGAGGGAAATGAAATAATCTGAAGTATGTAGTGCCTGGTAAATGCTCGATAGGTAAAGAGATGTGGACAGAGGTGCCTGATGGTCGGATGAAAGGGCAAAGAGTTGGAGGCAGTGTAGAGGAAAGTGAGAAACAACTCACATAACTCACACATCTGTTGGACAAAAAGGTGGACTCAGAAACTGGAAGTGACAATCCGAGGCCAGTCAGACTGGAGAGTGCAGACCTGGAAAGGGACAGGGAAGGTCAGCGGAGTCAGGGCAGTTAGCAGCCTGGTTTCAATAAGTTGAGGGCTGTGAGTGACAGGGCGCCGAGAAAACCCTTTCTTAAGAAAATTGGGTATCAGAATGAGGAAATCCGACTTTTTTGTTCTGTTTTGTTTCTAGGCTTTGTTTTAAAAGTAAAATTTTTACTATATGTATTAGTGTAATTCTTACAGAAATTTGACGTTTGCTTTCCACAAGAAACAATAAATACTCTTATTTTCTGAGCTCTTTTCTGAACTTTTAAAATTGAGAACTTCTTTCTGAGGCAAATCACAGTTTAGGAGCCACAGAGGGTTGATACTTTTCTCATGGTTATAAAATCTTGATAAAAAGACTAGCTGTTGCATCCCAACCAACATGAGAGAACTTGAGCCAATAAATTTACTTCTTTATGATTAAAAATCAGACAGTTTAACCTTGGAAGCATTCTTGTCATGGGGGACTTCATATTGTGATTAGTTATCTGACTAGCCGAGTGCCTCTGTGGGCTGAGTTAACCAGCCACCCACTACATGTGTATAATTATTTTTAGTGCATACACACACTCTGCTATAAAAGCTTGTTTGGCCTTATGCTCCCCGCCGTTCTGAATTCTCTGTTTCATTACCAGCATCCACCCACAGAGTTTCAGAAAGCCATTCCCAGATAGCAGAACCACAACTCAGAATTTTAAATAAACCACATCTCTATTAGCTCAGTGGACAGGGGAATTAGTTACAAGCTATGCATTTCCCACATCTAACTACCCTTTCAAAACTTATAAAAAATGTATACATATATAAGCAAGGAAACAGGGCCCTTTACTCACATTGTTGATTTTTCTGTTACTTCAGCAAGGGATAAAGGAAGAATACATGAGACAATCTTTAAGATTTTTATCTTGAAAATAGGCCAAAATTTACCTGGGGAAAAATATATGTTGGGCATTGTTTCTTTGTTTCTAGAGAAAGTTGAACAACTCTTCTCCAAAGATGATATTATATCATAGCTTGAATTATGTGCTCAAATGTGGAGGGTGACTTTTAAAAGAAAATTGGGCTGGGGGAGGGGGTTTGTGTAGCACTAATCTAAACGGGAGGTGTTAGCTGCAGAGAATCTCTTTTCCAGCTTGGCATTACCTGATAGTTCCTGTAACACCAGGGTTCAGATTTACTTTTTTTCTTTGGCATCCTGTTGGTAAATCCATTTCTGAAAGATTAAAGTCAAATCTTAAGGTCTTGGGTCATCATCCTTCCTGGAACAGCCGTGGTGGTAATTGATGGCAATTAAAATTGGGCCCTTATTGGGATTAGAGGAACTATAGACTAAAAGAATGACATGTACCAGTCTGTGACTAATCGTTAGAGTGTACTTAGAGGGAAATAAGTAAGTACAAACCTGGAGAAGGGTGAGCTTTGACCTTACTGTTGATCACCTGCTACAACTATTTGGTTGTGCGCTTTCCCATCAGACCTGAGCAATATTAGCATTTCTGAAAAGGGATTCAGTAGACACTCCAGCCAGTCATCTCCAGGTATGGCTACTCATTGCTTTTGTTTTTTTATAAACGTAGATTCAGACTTACAGAAAATTTACAAGAAGACAGTTCTCAGGAACCTCCCTGCCTCCGATCACCCAAATATTAACATTTTACCGCACTGACTTTGTTCTGTGTTCTCTTCTCTCCTCTTCCTGTGTGTGTGTGTGTTATGTTTATATCCATAACCATTTCAGAAGTTACCTTTGTTGTACACACTTCAGTGTGTAATTCTTAAAATCAAGATATTGTCTTATATAGCCACAGTACAACTTTCAAAATTGGAATGTTAACATTGATAAAATATGTAATTCTTTAGTATGATTGTTCATAGTGTGAACATCTTCTTGATAAGTAACAATTCTTTAAACGAGAAGTATTGAGCAAAGTTGGTTGAAGGGGGGGTGGTTAAATGCTAGATACTTGTTCCTCTCATATTTCAAATATGAACTAAAGATAATCTTCATAATAATTCTGTGTAGAGTTTCTTGCCTCTGATTTTCTAGTAGCTCATTTTACAAGTGGGGGTTCTCTTTCCTTCATAAGCCATTCTCTTAAGGCAGCTTTCTCCAGCCTCCTGCACAGTTGGTGGTACCTACATCATCAGCACTGATCCAACCCTGAGTGATGAATGCTGAGTGTGCTCAGTCGGCGGTGGGAGTGGCCTGGGCGTGGCTTTCTCTGGGCACTCTTTATCATCCTGTCAGGTTCTAACTTTAGGTTCATTTAGCCTCACATTGGAAAGAGTTAAAATGAGGCACAGATATGTTTATTTATAAGTTTAAGGATTTACCCCGGGAGTAATGAGTCAAAAGACTAAATCTTGGGTGGAAGAAACTAAGTGATAGGTAGAGAGAGGAACTGAATTAAGTTGATGCTAAATTAGAAACAAAAATAGTTTAAAAACAAATCAGCTATTTAATTTTAGCATCTACTTAGTTATGCATTCAAGCTGTTTTTTTTTTTAATAGCAAAATATAAACGTTCAGACATTTTCCCCATACATTAAACCTGGAGCAGAGAGCCCACAGGATGACAGCCTCTCATTGCCAAGATTACTGTCATTAGGAATTTGACCTCTGTTAATAGAGATTTTTTCCCCCCACTATTATTATTGTTTTGTTAGTACCAGTGGAGTACTGAATTCAGCCGATTCTACATCTTCCCCTAGTGGCTTGCGTTATGAGTCAGGGCAGGGAAAACAGTTGTAAGCTTTAGAGGGGATAAGATGATTTGCATGGGAATATTTGACTTTTTGTCTATGTTTTTTAACAGAAAGCCGGAAAAATTGATTTAATACCTCATTCTTCTTTAACCATGTCCTTACCCTACCCTGAAGTGTTTTTCTATAAAGGACACCTATTTTTCAGTGTTCCTGGCAGAAGACGTGGGGTCAAATCACATTAACCCTCAGGCAAATCATCAGCTTTGGAGCCAATATATGAGGGTGCAGCATTATTTGAAGATGTCTAGCCTGTCCGTTCCCACCTGGCTTCTTCAAATATAAGTCATCAATAGGGACACTAAAGAACAGGGAATAAATCTACTTATTCAGTAGTTACATGAAACAAATTTTTCATATTATGCCTTATAAAATTACCTTGACGTTACTGATTTGATGCTTTTGAACTGTGGTGTTGGAGAAGACTCTTGAGAATCCCCTTGGACTGCAAGGAGATCCAACCAGTCCATCTTAAAGGAGACCAGTCCTGGGTGTTCATTGGAAGGAATGATGCTGAAGCTGAAACTCCAGTACTTTGGCCACCTCATGTGAAGAGTTGACTCACTGGAAAAGACCCTGATGCTGGGAGGGATTGGGGGCAGGAGGAGAAGGGGACGACAGAGGATGAGATGGCTGGATGGCGTCACTGACTCGATGGACATGAGTTTGAGTGAACTCCAGGAGTTGGTGATAGACAGGGAGGCCTGGCATGCTGCAGTTCATGGGGTCACAAAGAGTCGGACACGACTTGAGTGACTGAACTGAACTGAGCTGAACTGAATCCTGTACTCTGCTGATGCTATAAATGTAATATTTTAAAAAATCAATGCATTGTAGTGTTGTTGAACTCTAAAATACCCAAGCAGGTTATAAAAAGGAAAGATTATCTACTGAGGGTAATTTGTCAGTTACAGTGAGTAACTGAAAAATCTATGGGGAAAAGTAATATGGTTTAGTTGAGCAGGCCGGACAGGTCTTGCTGATGGAGAAACTAAAACAAGGAACGTTGTTACCAGGCCAGTAACAGCTGCAAAGGGTGACTATTGCTATTGAGATGTTCACGAGACCCCTTCCCCCTCCCCCATGAAACCAGCTGGAGTCAGAGAGATGGGGAAGCTCTATTGATACAACAGCTTTATTTCCCTGAAAACATATCAATCAGGTGTTCTCCAAGTACTTTTGCTCCTCAGACTGTGAAAGGGTCTACTGATTGAGAGGGTTTTTGGTAAAGAGAGAGGTAGAAGTTAGATGAGCAACAGGTTTTGTACAAATGGTAATTTGAAAAGCAGGGCTAACAAAAAATGTGAGGGTGATAAATGAGAGCTGCAAATTGTCCTTCTATATATATATAATACAGTTCGTAGGTTCAAGAGGTCCCTTCTTGACCTTTCCCTCTTCTGCTTCTTAATCACCCTCCTCAGCAGAGTTTATCACGTCCATGTTTTATGTCCGTAGTCTGTTCTTACATTAATGTACTGTAAGTTTCCTTGTGTCTGTCCTGGAATGTGGCTTCCTTGAGGGGAGAGATCATTGCCGTGTGTGGTTCTGATTTGCAGCCCAGTGCTAGGCACGTGATAAATAACTAGTGAAATACTGTTGTCTGGGCTTTTGGAAGACCACATAAATTAGATCAGATAAATGGAGAATGTTATTTTATTTAATGAGATTATGATTATTATTACAAGTGAACCTTCCTGGGCTTTTGCTTTGTTTTTTATTCTGGTGAAAGTTTTCCTTCGGTTTAAAGAGTTGAATGATCAGCAATGAAGAGATGTCTTAGGAACAATTAGCAACAGTGTAGAGTTCATCAGGAGGGGCAGGGCAATCAAAAACCCTCAGGAAGCTATCTGAAAGGAGATAATGGGAGAGGCGACTTGTGGCCTTCTGGGACCAACTTTAGTCATAGGCCGTGCCGTTAGACTAAGAAATCACGGGCTAAGACACCGACAGCTAACTCATCTCCCAGCGCTCACCTAAGCACACCATTCCTTGCTGAGGCGCCGGTGAACTGTAGCCTGATGTCCTACATGGCAGGTGCGCAGTGGGGCAAGTTGGAGGCAGAACCCCTCCTCTGATGGCCAAGCTGCAGTGGGAACTGGGCTGACAGCCCAGTGCCTGCCCTTCCTCACCTGCCCTCACTTGCGCCAGGCCTCCAGCCATGTAGGTTTGTCAAGGACTTGTCAGAAGTTTTAATTTCTGGTCTCAAATATGAAGCAGAGAAAGTGTTCAGTTAAAAAGAATCTCCTTCCTTACCAGAAATGATGCCATTAAAAATAGGGAGATAGATGAAATTGAGAAACAATTAATCAGTCCAGGATGATGGTATATTCCACGGGAAAACCAACCAGGACTGTCCAGAAGTCCATGTCATTTGAATAAATGAACAAGCGACCAGTTTGAGGGACATTCTGTTCCAGACTAAAAGAGACCTAGATCCAAATGTAATGCCTGCAACTTGATTGGACATGCCTTTGAAACAATGAAGATAAACATTGAAAACAATGGAGACAATTCAGATATGGACCGAATGTTAGGTGACACTGGGGCATTCTGCTTAATTTTCTCAGGTATGATATTTTGGTCATGTAAGGAAATGCCTTTATTAGTAAATGTGTATACGTGAGGTATTTTGATGTTTGCATGTTATTTTCAGATGGTTGGGTATTGTGTGAGTATATGGAGGAGAGAGAGAAAGCAGTGTGACAGATTATTTGTTGAATCTGAATGTAGTGTATACAGGTATTTATTGTACTATTTGAATTTTTCTATATTTTTGAAAATGTTCAAAATAAAAAGGTGAAAGCTGACTACATGCTTCTTGGGGTTGAGTTGGAGGTCTGCTTTCAGTCTTGAGGCTGTGATGGAGGAGACCACCACCCTCATGATAAGGAGCAAGCATTATCTTGAGAGAATAACCTGGAGGAATGGGGCTGGTGATGGAAGGAGAGGGATTCATGGTTCACAGTAGCACTGTCTGGCAATTTGAGAACACTTTAAAAAATGGTTGTGGTATAAGACATAGCATCATAGGAGTATATCAAGCTAAATTCACCTTTGTATTATATTTCAAATGAAAATGGAGGCATTCTCCACAAAATTTTAATAATCGGCCTCTTCCAAAGAGTCGAACTTCTTTGTTTGTGTAACAGCTTTTTAACACATGTGATCTTCCGAAATAGTTCTAGGACCATGAGGAAAATAAGAAAGGAGGGGGCAATTGCAGTTGGATAAAATGGAAACAGAAGTTTAACGGGTAATGAGGGAGTTTTCTCTCCTGAGTCTTCATGACACACAGAGTCAAGAAGCTGGGAGAGGAGGAAGCTAATCCCTGCACACCCTGAAAACCAGTGTGAGAAGAAACAGAGAAAGTACCTTTCAGACAGATTTTTATGAAGTGTCTTTTATCCATTTTTCCAGTGAGAATGTGGTGTTTTTCATGGACAGAGGTTTTAGCAGCTTAAGCCTTCTTTTAAATGGTCGAAGGAGAGATGGCAGTGATGTGTGAGGGTTCATTAATTATTGCTCTTACTGATGTTTGCACAGGCTGTTGGGATCATAAATGTCAGTCTGTCAAGAGACTGTGATAGGTTCTAAAAAAACTGATTGAGCACCTCAAAAGCTGTCACAGAGCCTGAGATTAAACAGATTCATCTCTCTTAGAAGTAAGGGAAGGTGTGAGTGAAGCGAATAGAAGATGCTTCCTTTTCTTCGGGGCCACTTTGCTGTGCCCACTCTCCCTTCTCAACTCCGAGTGCTGTCTCGGGCAGACGGTCAGGATCCCCCGGCCCCACCCCGAGGTGTCAGAGGGGCATGACCAGGATTAGCCCTGTCGGCTGTGTGCGGGCTGCCAGCTGCACAGCGACGGGAGATTCAGAGAGACTGGGATTCAGCTCTTGACAGGCCTGACACAATTTATTTGGAAATCTTCAGGAGAGAACATGAGTAATAAAGACAAGAACAGTGACAGTAAGGAACAAATGTGAATTTCTGTCAGAGACGAAACAGAATTTTAAAAGAAGGAGTGCTGTTTGTTGTCTCCAGTCAAGTTTTCCAGTTAAACTGTGTTCCTAAATTGAAAGTCTTTCCTCCACTATTCTCTATTGGCTGGGAAAGTACAATTAGAAGACTTCACCTCTTCAGAGGATTGTATGTTTTAAAAATCGTGGTACTTGTTTCTCTGTCACAAAGCAATGATTACCTTCAGTAAAGTAAAATACTTTTAAGATTTTCCTTTCTAATTTAATCGCACTGTGATTCTTGATCGGACTTTCCTTTGACTGGAAGATCTGATGTGGCATCTCCTCAGGCGATAAAGGACAGAAGAAGAGGGGGTCTGCTGGATGTCGGGAACTGTGAGCCTGGCATGGGCGTGTGGGCAGCTCTCGTGTGGGTACACACAGACTAGATTATGTTCTTGAGGAAAAGCATACTGGGGAAAATGTGCTTTGTTGGCCCTTTATGAAGGACCTTAATTAGAAGTCACTCCTAACTCCTGGGGTGGGAACAGTTTCTAGCCTGCCGCCACACTCCTGCTGCTAATGAGCATGCTCCTTGCAAGGATGAGTTTCTCCTGACAGTTAGAGCTGCATATGAGAGTTATTTCTGTTCACCTTTCTCTCTGCATTTAACCCTTACTGCCCACGTTCAGATTATGCAAATGGACTGGTAGGTGTTTTCCATCATAGTTGAGGAGTTGAAAATGCTTCAGGGTAACAAGAGCAATGTTTCTGAGCAAGAAGTAAATAATCAAAGTTTAATTTATTCAGACACAGACAGTAGATGAGGGTTCCTTTAGTGCTGACCATAATTGGGTCTTTCTTTTCTGGTGGTCCTTTTTAAATTGGCATGAAATTTATAATTGAATAGTTGAATTATTTAGTTCATTATTATGTAATTAGAATCCCTGTCCTGGACATCTGTTTCTCTTATTGGGCATCTCCCCCCATGGCACAGGTTTCATTAAGTAATTAGCAGAGGAGATGTAAATTTCCTATGCAGACATGATGATGATCCTGTAGACCGCTATTTATTTCATCAGCTTCTAATTAAAACACTGAGTTGACTTGTGAGGAAATGCCAAGGAATGGTTAGCTTCTCCAGGAAGTTATATATAACACAATCACCCTCCTGGATGGCAGCTTGTGGAGGGTGGTGAACAGTTCTTGTGGTAGGGGGCATCAGAGGGCACAGGATTCCACTCCACTTAATAGACCACTGACTGAGTGCAGGGTAAGTGGGTATATTCCAGAAGGATAAGGTTGTGAGTCTCTCTATGTCTAGGAGCGATGCCTTGATTCTGAAAAACGACACATTCTGGTAAACTTTCATAGTTTAGACCCGCTGAGGACTGCTTCTCATGACTCAGGCTTGCACCGATGCAAGCCTTGACTCTCAGAGGATTGACTCGCTGTTCCTTTAGGAGGGCGGGTGCAGTGCCACCAGAGGCTGTTGCAGCATTGAAGACTTCCCTGCCGACCTGTTGTTTCAGGAACATCCCCTGCACCCTGCCTTCCAGAACAAATAACGCTGTGGTCTTCATATGTAAAGTGGAGTGGGTAAAGGAAAATTTCAGGATGGGACCGTGCAGACTTACTCTAGGTTCTTTTTTTTTAATTAAATGCTCACTGGTCAGACAAGATGGGGAATTAGAAGAAAAGAAATCGGTCTTGGACAGGCGTATCCGAATTTTGGGGGTTCCATCAACTGGGTTTGGTGATAATCGATGATGATTATGATTATATAAATATGAATTCTGTTTCTCAATCTTAGAAATCATATATTAAAAAATACTATCTTCGCATATCACTCTCTTGCTTATTTGCAAATGGTTAGCCATTGATGGTATTGACATACTGAAAGTAAATTGTCTTCTTGTAGCAGAGGCTTGCTTTAGAAATGGAAATGGGTGCTATATAGGTAGACAGCACATTTGACAGTTTGGAACAGACTCACTTTGGAGACAGCTTTGAATGTGAACATTGCATTTCCAGACACAAGCTCAGTTGTATCAGATCACAGTGCAAATGAAAGAAGATCGAGTGGCCCTTTCTTCTTAAAGGTGTGCTGGCATCATGCCATGGCCCTTTGGATTTTAGCAGCTTAATAATGCAAAGGCTGCACCCACTTCCCCTTCTTGTGTGGACCCTAATCTCTCTCCTCACCCTCCGCCCCCGCCCAGAATTGGGGGATAGTTTCTTACATAGATGCTCTAAATGTAGGGCCTTCTCTCAGAAAAAACTCCATTTTTCTGTTTCGATTTTCACTCTAGAATTTTCTGTTTTTGTCACCCAATGGAAAAAAGGTCTAAATAGGGTTATTAATACAAATAATGCCTTGGTTGGTTGTTGGTTGGTTTTAGAAAGGACCCCTGGAGAGCAGTGTGGCCCCTGCCTGGTGTACTTCTTTCGGCAGGCTGCTCTGCAGTGATTTACATGTAGATCGTTGCTTGTTGCTTCTGTAGGGGAAGAGGAGGGGTCTGGTGTTTCTGGCTGCCGCAGTCCTCACACTGGCTGGGTTTGGACAGCTTTGCTCAGCAGAGCTGGGAAATAGGCTGAACCTGGCTTTCAATTGTTTTCATCAAAGGCCTTGTTTAGTTGGTTTGTATTGGGGGAAAATGTCATGTAGGACTGCAAGAACTAAATGAAATGAAAAATGAAGTTTACAATTGCTGTGAATGGTGCGTGCCTTCCAAAAGTCAGTGCGCGGTGCAGTGGGATGGCGGCCGTGAGGAACCACTGCAGTTGTCCCCATCGGGGCCAGTAAGTGCTAGGGTGACATGCAGCATCCACTCCACACAGAGCGGGGCTGGGAGAGCGATCCAGGCAGCCTTCCCTGAAACACCGCCAGAATGCCCTGCAGATCCGGTGGGTAAGACTGCGAGTGTGCTTCTGCTGCAGGGGCCACGGATTCAGTCCCTGGTTGGGGAGCTAAGATTCTGCATGCTTCATGGTGCAGCCAAAGAAAAAAGAAGTGCAGCTAACAGCCTACTGGTTCTCACAGGAGCCACAGTGTATAGAAAATCAGGACTGCCTAAGGAGAAGATTCATTCATGTAAGAAATAATGAGTTTAGGCAAAGAGGGCGCATTAGTGAACAAAGCAGGTGAAACTTGCTGCCCTCCAGGAGCTTACGTTCTCCTGGAGGATGAAGTGAAAAGATAGTGCTGTGGAGGAACAAAAGGCGGAAGAGCAGGCAGGAGTGGTCTCCATAAGGTTTTCAGGGAAGAAGACCTCGTTGAAAATATTGCTTAAAAGACTTAAGAGGTGAGATCCCCTGTGGATCTGGGCAAAGAGTATTCCAGTCAAAGGGAACAGAAGGTGTGAAGGCCCTGGGGTAGGAGAGTTGGCAGGCCAGTGTGATGGAGCAGAGGCGAGAGCAGCAGGGGACAGGGCCAGGGCAGGGCCCCCCATGCAGGGCCTTTCTGAGTGTTGAAGGAAGAATCTTAACTCCTCCAAGAAAGGGAGCTGTTAGGATTTTGATCAGGAGAGTGAAGTGATTCTAACTTGATTTTTAGCAGGGTTGCTTGGCTGCCTGGTGGAGGGTAGACTATAGGGACAAGGGGAAGGGCAGGGAGACGGGTTAAGAAGCTACTCAGCTAGGCTGGCAGAGATGGTGATGGCCTGGACCAGTGTGATGGTCGTGGTGGGGTGAGAATGTGTGGGATCTGGGTTGCTTTTGCAAAAGATCATTTAGGAGACTCTCTTCCAGAGGCGGTTCAGCACAGATCACTTTGGAACCTTGGTTATGCCGTGACAGTAATTCCAGGCGCATACAGTCCGACAAGAGCTGGCAATTTTTTTGTTTTGAAGGCAAGTTATTTACAGCCTGCCTGTGACATGAACTTCAAACTTCATTTCATTTTACTTTTTAAGATTATACAAAACAGTTGTTGCACCCTACACCACCAGCCCCCACCACCTCCGCCATCTCCCACCCCACTAATTTGACTCCAGCCTTGGAGTTGTAGTACCAGGCGCTGTCTCTGCCCACCCCATGAAGGAGGCCATGGAACAGCTTGCTTGAGAACAGGCAAGGACACTTCTTCCCTCTGAGTAAACTGGAATAGGTTTCAATATTAGAGCCTGATTCTTGTGCATTTAGTTGTACATAGGAATAGAAATGTATTTTTACTAGAAAAGATTGTGGATCAGCCATGAAAGACTGATTTTAGGTACAGAATTGTGCTAAGTATGGTGATAAAAAGAAATAGTCGACGTAGCCCCTTCTCTGGTGAATTGTAGTTTACTTGAGGACAAAGATCCCAGAAGAGAGAACCAGTACCAGCAGTGAACAGTGAGGACCCAAAGGAGGGGTACAGAGAGAAGTCCTGTTTCCAGCTTAAATGGTCTCGTCGGCATGGCTGTTTTAAAAAATGACATAGAACTGATGTTGCTGAGCCACCCCAGCCTCCTCGCTCAGGCCTGGCTCGTGAGAGGTCAGCTGTGAAGGTGCACGCTTGTGACAGTTTGTGCCTCCTGGACCAGGCCTGTCAGACCTGGCTCTGGCTCACCCAGGTCCGGCGCTCGGACAGGGCAGTGGCCTGGGCCGCAGCGTGCCTGGCGGGAGGTGAGTCCGCTCTGGCTCGCCAGTCCAGGCATTAACCCTGATGCCCAAATGTGCTGCTTTGTGCAGATTCACAGCCTGAGAGTGAGGCTTTGCCAGTGAAACGGCCGCGACTACTGGAGAACACTGAACGATCCGAGGAGACCAGCCGGTCTAAACAGAAAAGTCGACGTCGGTGCTTCCAGTGCCAAACCAAACTGGAGCTGGTGCAGCAGGAACTGGGATCGTGCCGCTGTGGTAAGCATCCAGTGGGGGGTGGGGGGGCATTAACTTCTGAGAGGCTGAGCTCCTGGCTTCTCCCCCTGAGTACCTCCCTGCAGGCTGTAGGTTTGGAGCTCAGGAAATCGGAAGTAGAGGAGTCTTATTTCTAAACACCCCTGATTTCCTCCAGACGTAACAAAAAAGGCTAAAACCTCCGTGACTGCTCTTACACATAGCTCATTAGCGTTGCGTTGTCACTGTGCTCAGCTCCTCCCCACTGCATATTCCCGTGGTTCCTTCTCATTGATGACTTACTTGGAAGTGAACCAAACCAGTGAAACTCTGGGATGTGTACCATAAAATTCATATATTAATTTTGAATGAGCTTCTTGCTATGTATAATGGACGATTTCTCTCCCATATCCCTTTTAAATTAAAGTTTGACTAGAAAATTATTTTCCTTGAACAATAATTCATTGTCAGTCAACCCCTTGAAATCTCATTAAAGTAACCTTTCCTTTGGTGTTATTCAGGTAATACCAACTCTTAGAGTTGCTGCAAAGGGATGTCCTTGTTAAAAACTTTATGCCTGGCCACAGTGGAGCAAAACTTAGAACAGCGCTTCTCCCTCTGACCACATGCATCACGATTGTGTAGCTGTGTTTAGGCTGACTGCAGTGTTTCTGTATTGTGAAATTATGGTTTGGGACAGAGCGCTCCTCAGGCACGCTGGCTCTGGCCTCCAAGAATGCTGCAGCCTTTCTAAAGCTCAGGAGTGAGCTTTAGATACCTCCTTGTGCTTGGGTGGCCGTAGATCTCCTCTAAGCACTGATGCTGGTACTTAGGACTAGATGGCTCTCCCGGCAGCCAGACAGTCAAGCCCTTTATCTTGTGAAGAGACGGTCATGGCTGCTCCTTGTCCCTCAATTTCCTGCCCTGTTGGAATTGAGGAGGACAGGAGGGCGTTCCAGCGTCTCATGGAGACAAAGTAGGAACTCCTTTCCTGTCATGACTAGAAATCTGTTGCATACTGTGGTGTGTGGTACTCGGCAATATCAGACACGTGCTCAGCTGCAGAGTGGGGAATGGCATGTGGAGTCTGGGCGTCACCAGAGAGGTGCGGCATTTTGGCCTGACATTAATTTATCCTATTCAGTGTTTGTGTGAGAGCGTGGGGAGAGAGGTGGGGTGAGACCTGGGTGGAGGCCGTTGGCAGAGTTTTCAGGCCTTGCCTGTTTCCCTCAGTGTGGGGCAGTCCAGCTGAGCCCAGAACCTTATTCCTAGGTTGCGTCTTGATCAGCCCTGCCAGGTCACCTAAAATTCTTGACGAGGTGGTGGAGGAATGCTGTGGTTAGCTGAGGAAGCTCTGGGATCTGCTGGGTAACCAGCTTTGCCCACAGTGGTTTGTCTGATCTTCTGTCGTCTGCGCATTCTTGCTCTGGTCTTACGTGGCCCGTCGCGGGCTTCAGCAGTTCAGTTTGTTACCAGTGTTGTGAGGCTCCCCTGACCATTTGCCTGTTGATTTTGTAACACAGGCCTTTGGGGATTCCTAAATTAGAATCATGGGATTTTCCTGTACCTTACATTCTTCTTTCCTTCTTGAAAGTAACTGAACCCTGGGTATTACACGGGATTTGCCCTAGTGGGTCAAGCAGTCGCTCCATCCCTTGGCCGCCTTGCCTCTGGCAGCGGCTGATACCTCCTCTCCTCATCAGGTAAGCAGTGAGAATTCACATATTAGCGCTGAGAGGCCCAGAGGTATTGTTGCCGAGTCTCCCACTTTGTCCTTGAGCTTTGATGCAAACTGCCTCATTTCCCAAGGCCTTAAGCACCCAGTTGAAAGTATCTAGAAGTGCACGTTGGATGGCTTCATGTGTCCCTAGAGTGAAGTGAGCCGGCCGGCCTGGTAAGCGCAGATTCCCCTGCCGCGCTCTCCACCTCTCAGCAGGAGGCTGGCTCCTAAGTAAGTGCTGATCTGTTTGCCACAGACGTGCATTCTTTTCAGGTGATGTAACACATGTTCCTTGGCTTGCGCCCCATTTTGAGGGTCTGCTTATAGAGATTCGATTTTTCTGCTGGAGAGGAAAGCCCTGAGCTTTCTGCAGTCTCTCCAGATGTAGCCTTCCTAGAGAGAGCTGAGCACTCAGTTGGACCCACAGAGAACATCACACTTATGTGCTCAGAAAGACTGAGTCAGCTGCCACACTTGAAAAGACGAAGGACAGCGATGGGAACACACCTACTTCTAGGACTGTCTCCGACATGTAGCTTGTGTTCCTCCCCTTGTCTGCTTGGATCTCTCAGGGAAAGGTGAGTCTGTAGTTACTTCCTAGAGGCTGCTCAGAGTGCTGGAGAGACAGTGAACTGCCCAGGAAGCCTTTAGAGGAGGGGAAACACAGTAATTTACTCCTGAGGGTGAAGACTAGGAAGGCAGTTTAAACTCAAACAGAACACCTCTCCACTGCAGAAAGCCTTTATA
>SJXQ01001348.1:246620-258384 GCA_006408695.1 Aepyceros melampus | reverse complement strand
ATGGCCACAGCCTCATATCACACCTGTGTGCTCACGCAGACTTTGATCCGAAACTCAAGGAGTGCTGAGGAGTTTCTGACTGTTCACCACTCCCTCCCTCCAGCACGGCTTTCAGCCCCCACTGACTGCAGCTTCTCATTTCATATCCTTGCCTGTCCCCTGGTGGACTTCTGTTCTTATCTCCTCTGAAGTACCCAGAAGATTTCTTGGTCTTTCTTTACCCCAAATTAATATACTTCATTCTCTTAACCTCTTAGTTCAGCCTCCAGATCCCCTTCAGGACTTGGGATTCTTATATGGATCATTTGCAGCAAAATGTCACCAAATTAGAGTAGTTGTGGTAAAAAATAGTATTTAGTCAAAATAATAGGATTAACATATTATTTCTTTCAAAATAACAAATCGCTCACAAAATATTGGTAAAGAAATGTCCTTTTTAGTGCCTTTTATGTGTGTAGTTAAAACAAGCTTGTGTTCAGTACATCGCGCGTAGATAATCTGCCACATCTTAGATGCCCTCTGTCCCCCTCCCTCCTCGCCTCTGTCCCCCTCCCTCCTCGCCTCTGTCCCCCTCCCTCCTCGCCTCTGTCCCCCTCCCTCCTCGCCTCTGTCCCCCTCCCTCCTCGCCTCTGTCCCCCTCCCTCCTCGCCTCTGTCCCCCTCCCTCCTCGCCTCTGTCCCCCTCCCTCCTCGCCTCTGTCCCCCTCCCTCCTCGCCTCTGTCCCCCTCCCTCCTCGCCTCTGTCCCCCTCCCTCCTCGCCTCTGTCCCCCTCCCTCCTCGCCTCTGTCCCCCTCCCTCCTCGCCTCTGTCCCCCTCCCTCCTCGCCTCTGTCCCCCTCCCTCCTCGCCTCTGTCCCCCTCCCTCCTCGCCTCTGTCCCCCTCCCTCCTCGCCTCTGTCCCCCTCCCTCCTCGCCTCTGTCCCCCTCCCTCCTCGCCTCTGTCCCCCTCCCTCCTCGCCTCTGTCCCCCTCCCTCCTCGCCTCTGTCCCCCTCCCTCCTCGCCTCTGTCCCCCTCCCTCCTCGCTCTGTCCCCCTCCCTCCTCGCCTCTGTCCCCCTCCCTCCTCGCCTCTGTCCCCCTCCCTCCTCGCCTCTGTCCCCCTCCCTCCTCGCCTCTGTCCCCCTCCCTCCTCGCCTCTGTCCCCCTCCCTCCTCGCCTCTGTCCCCCTCCCTCCTCGCCTCTGTCCCCCTCCCTCCTCGCCTCTGTCCCCCTCCCTCCTCGCCTCTGTCCCCCTCCCTCCTCGCCTCTGTCCCCCTCCCTCCTCGCCTCTGTCCCCCTCCCTCCTCGCCTCTGTCCCCCTCCCTCCTCGCCTCTGTCCCCCTCCCTCCTCGCCTCTGTCCCCCTCCCTCCTCGCCTCTGTCCCCCTCCCTCCTCGCCTCTGTCCCCCTCCCTCCTCGCCTCTGTCCCCCTCCCTCCTCGCCTCTGTCCCCCTCCCTCCTCGCCTCTGTCCCCCTCCCTCCTCGCCTCTGTCCCCCTCCCTCCTCGCCTCTGTCCCCCTCCCTCCTCGCCTCTGTCCCCCTCCCTCCTCGCCTCTGTCCCCCTCCCTCCTCGCCTCTGTCCCCCTCCCTCCTCGCCTCTGTCCCCCTCCCTCCTCGCCTCTGTCCCCCTCCCTCCTCGCCTCTGTCCCCCTCCCTCCTCGCCTCTGTCCCCCTCCCTCCTCGCCTCTGTCCCCCTCCCTCCTCGCCTCTGTCCCCCTCCCTCCTCGCCTCTGTCCCCCTCCCTCCTCGCCTCTGTCCCCCTCCCTCCTCGCCTCTGTCCCCCTCCCTCCTCGCCTCTGTCCCCCTCCCTCCTCGCCTCTGTCCCCCTCCCTCCTCGCCTCTGTCCCCCTCCCTCCTCGCCTCTGTCCCCCTCCCTCCTCGCCTCTGTCCCCCTCCCTCCTCGCCTCTGTCCCCCTCCCTCCTCGCCTCTGTCCCCCTCCCTCCTCGCCTCTGTCCCCCTCCCTCCTCGCCTCTGTCCCCCTCCCTCCTCGCCTCTGTCCCCCTCCCTCCTCGCCTCTGTCCCCCTCCCTCCTCGCCTCTGTCCCCCTCCCTCCTCGCCTCTGTCCCCTCCCTCCTCGCCTCTGTCCCCCTCCCTCCTCGCCTCTGTCCCCCTCCCTCCTCGCCTCTGTCCCCCTCCCTCCTCGCCTCTGTCCCCCTCCCTCCTCGCCTCTGTCCCCCTCCCTCCTCGCCTCTGTCCCCCTCCCTCCTCGCCTCTGTCCCCCTCCCTCCTCGCCTCTGTCCCCCTCCCTCCTCGCCTCTGTCCCCCTCCCTCCTCGCCTCTGTCCCCCTCCCTCCTCGCCTCTGTCCCCCTCCCTCCTCGCCTCTGTCCCCCTCCCTCCTCGCCTCTGTCCCCCTCCCTCCTCGCCTCTGTCCCCCTCCCTCCTCGCCTCTGTCCCCCTCCCTCCTCGCCTCTGTCCCCCTCCCTCCTCGCCTCTGTCCCCCTCCCTCCTCGCCTCTGTCCCCCTCCCTCCTCGCCTCTGTCCCCCTCCCTCCTCGCCTCTGTCCCCCTCCCTCCTCGCCTCTGTCCCCCTCCCTCCTCGCCTCTGTCCCCCTCCCTCCTCGCCTCTGTCCCCCTCCCTCCTCGCCTCTGTCCCCCTCCCTCCTCGCCTCTGTCCCCCTCCCTCCTCGCCTCTGTCCCCCTCCCTCCTCGCCTCTGTCCCCCTCCCTCCTCGCCTCTGTCCCCCTCCCTCCTCGCCTCTGTCCCCCTCCCTCCTCGCCTCTGTCCCCCTCCCTCCTCGCCTCTGTCCCCCTCCCTCCTCGCCTCTGTCCCCCTCCCTCCTCGCCTCTGTCCCCCTCCCTCCTCGCCTCTGTCCCCCTCCCTCCTCGCCTCTGTCCCCCTCCCTCCTCGCCTCTGTCCCCCTCCCTCCTCGCCTCTGTCCCCCTCCCTCCTCGCCTCTGTCCCCCTCCCTCCTCGCCTCTGTCCCCCTCCCTCCTCGCCTCTGTCCCCCTCCCTCCTCGCCTCTGTCCCCCTCCCTCCTCGCCTCTGTCCCCCTCCCTCCTCGCCTCTGTCCCCCTCCCTCCTCGCCTCTGTCCCCCTCCCTCCTCGCCTCTGTCCCCCTCCCTCCTCGCCTCTGTCCCCCTCCCTCCTCGCCTCTGTCCCCCTCCCTCCTCGCCTCTGTCCCCCTCCCTCCTCGCCTCTGTCCCCCTCCCTCCTCGCCTCTGTCCCCCTCCCTCCTCGCCTCTGTCCCCCTCCCTCCTCGCCTCTGTCCCCCTCCCTCCTCGCCTCTGTCCCCCTCCCTCCTCGCCTCTGTCCCCCTCCCTCCTCGCCTCTGTCCCCCTCCCTCCTCGCCTCTGTCCCCCTCCCTCCTCGCCTCTGTCCCCCTCCCTCCTCGCCTCTGTCCCCCTCCCTCCTCGCCTCTGTCCCCCTCCCTCCTCGCCTCTGTCCCCCTCCCTCCTCGCCTCTGTCCCCCTCCCTCCTCGCCTCTGTCCCCCTCCCTCCTCGCCTCTGTCCCCCTCCCTCCTCGCCTCTGTCCCCCTCCCTCCTCGCCTCTGTCCCCCTCCCTCCTCGCCTCTGTCCCCCTCCCTCCTCGCCTCTGTCCCCCTCCCTCCTCGCCTCTGTCCCCCTCCCTCCTCGCCTCTGTCCCCCTCCCTCCTCGCCTCTGTCCCCCTCCCTCCTCGCCTCTGTCCCCCTCCCTCCTCGCCTCTGTCCCCCTCCCTCCTCGCCTCTGTCCCCCTCCCTCCTCGCCTCTGTCCCCCTCCCTCCTCGCCTCTGTCCCCCTCCCTCCTCGCCTCTGTCCCCCTCCCTCCTCGCCTCTGTCCCCCTCCCTCCTCGCCTCTGTCCCCCTCCCTCCTCGCCTCTGTCCCCCTCCCTCCTCGCCTCTGTCCCCCTCCCTCCTCGCCTCTGTCCCCCTCCCTCCTCGCCTCTGTCCCCCTCCCTCCTCGCCTCTGTCCCCCTCCCTCCTCGCCTCTGTCCCCCTCCCTCCTCGCCTCTGTCCCCCTCCCTCCTCGCCTCTGTTTAGGACTTCCTAAGAAGTGCAGGCCTGAGACCAGCACCGCAGAGGGCCTGAGTAGCTGAGGGTACTTCTTCAGAAAGCGCTAGTGCAGCTGCCCAGGCAGTTCTAACAGGCCCCAAGACTTGACACACTACCCACATGCTTCATAGCTCGTTTTTATAGGAGTGCAAAGATAATTTAAGAGAAAGTAGAGTTACTAGACATTTCCAGTGAGGCCGTCCACGTCAGAGGCTTCATATCAGATCTGGGCAACTCCCTGCTCTCGCACTTAGAGGCTCGCGTCTTCTTTGTGTGTGCCACACGCCCTCCGTTACTGCTCTCTACTCTCCTGTAGACCCTAAGCTCCCCAGAGGCCAGCGCCACGTGCTGCTCTGCGGCTCTCACGGCCCTGACTACTGTGGCCTGGGTGGGCACCCTGCCAGCATTGGCTGATAACATGTGAGAACAAGTCAGAAGTCGGAGAAGATGGCGCTCTGGCGAAACCTCCGGGCTCTCTTTAGGGGACAAGTCCTTTTGTGGTTGTGTGTGAAGGCAGGCCTGAGCAGGTGCACAGGAGAACGCTGGGGCTGGTCTCCATGGAGACTCTTGATGCCAGCGTACATGTAAAACCTGAGCTTTTCCCAAGGGAAAGCTAGCTTAAAGAATAAGGTTTAGGTAGAAAACCTTAACATTATTTATTTTTACATACCTTTATCTGCCTTGAATTTTTATTGAGAGAAGGGGAGAATCAGTCAAGACATACATGCTTTCAGAGGAGCATTGCTTGCTTGGTCTAATTAAAATCATGTGATATGCTTTTGGCTTAATTAAATACTCTACTTTGCAGATGGGTGTATTTGCCTAAATAAAACCTGTGATTCACTTGCAGATGGACAAGATGGGCTCTTTGGAGGTCACAGAGACTGGCAGGTCACAGACCTACTGTGTGTAACCACACCAGTCTCCCATTGCTGCCTATCAACCCCATCACTCTCTTGACTCAGAGTCCAAGCACTGAAATGACCTAGAAGTTACTCATCTGGTGCCTGTCCAGCTCCCTGACCCAACACTGCATAAGTGGCATCAGCAGGACCCTGGCAGGTAGTCCAGCCCCCGTAGGTCCAGCCTGGGGGGTGAGGCCTGTCTTACTGCCAAGCAGCTTAGACTGATGAGGTGCTTCCTCCACTGCACGAACACTGCCCTCTCTGTGTAACAGGCCCTTCTTCCTCTGCACTCTGCCCTCTGGACAGACCTGTCAGAAATCACCTTCCGCTCCTGCAAGCCATCTCCTCACACATCTGAGCGCGGTGGCTTTGGCTTCCTAGCACCCCCGGTCCTCCAGGCCCAAGTCCGTATACAGGGCCTGGAGAACAGTGTGGGGGCACAGAGGCGAGGCGGGGCAGGAAGGCCAGGTTGGGCTCAGGGCTTGTCTCCATGGTTCGCTTCATCAGGGGCCCTCACAAAATCTGGATGTCTCTGTGACGAAACCTTTCCCCTGCCGGTCTCCTTGTGGGGCCGCTCAGAAGCCGTCTGTGGGGCCCCCGGTTGGCCCGGTTATTGGAGTTCTCAGAGCATACTCGGGTCGTCCGTCGGCATGGCTGCCCTCCCTCCACACCGTGAGCCCTAGAGGACAGGCTGATGCTGTGTTCTCCAGCCGCTCTCGGCCCTGCTGCAGCACCTGGTGTGTGGTGCTGCCTCGGTGAGCGGATGGGTGAGCCCTGGTCCGTTGCAGTCGTGACCCTCTGGGTGAAAAAAATGCAGCTTCATTGAGCACCTGCTTTCCACTGGATGCCTGCAACCGTGTTATATTGTGTGACCCTTAGCATGGGTGGACAGATGGTCCTTTTTACACAGGTGGAAAATTCAAGCTTTGAAGTCGGGTAACTCAGAAATGTTAAGGAAGCAGCTGGCACAGAGCCCAGGTCTGTTGCGCCCCCACCACCTCCTCTTGTTCCCAGCCTGGGCCTCGGGCGCCCTGGACGGCGAGGCTGTGACTGCAGGGCGAGCCGTGTGGCTCTTGGCTGCTCCTTGAGCTCTTGCCCGTCTCAGAGGTGCAGTTTAGTGACGGTGACAGTTTATGTAGCCTTCTCTATGGGTTCCACTGTCTCCTGTGCCCCTGGTCACTCCACTGGGATACGAGGCTTCTGGAGGAAGGCCATGGCATTGCCACCTCCGTGTCCCCCGCTGCGCCTGGGTAATGTGAGACACGACGGCACTTAATTCTTACTGACGTGTCCATTCCATTTTCTCCTGAGTACTAATTCATGTCCTTGTTTTCCTTGAAAATGCCTCCTCCAGGACACCTTAGCCGGTGACCTCTCCTCAGTGCCCCCGGTTTATTACGCGGCACTGGAGCGTATTGATTTTATTTGCAGTTGATTTCTTGCTTTGCTTCTTGTGTCCTTCAGCACTTTGCTCTCTGTGCATCTTTAACTGTCTTTAAAGGCAGGAACGAGTGACTGTTTTTCTTCTTCTCTTTCACCCAGCCCCTAGAATAGGGGGCTGTAAACAGTGCACGGATGACCAGGAAGTACTCCTGCCTTCTTGAGCCTGATCGCTCCTTTCCCTTCCTGGACTGACAGCTAACACCAGAGTTTGAATCCTTTATTTATTAGATGAGATTTCTATAGCACCTTTCCTCTGAAGAGTTCAATATCAGTGAAGTTGGTTTCTGCTTCTGGGAAGTGATTTTACCTAAGCAGACCAAGGTTCTGATACAATCATGTGTGAGTCCTTACTCCTCGACTCTTGGGCCCTGGAGAGGCAGGCTCCAGGCAGAACCTTGCCGCTTGCTTCAAATTTGGCTGCCTGTTGCCAGCAGTAAGCCCGAAAAGACCGTGACGCGACAGCAACACAAGGCTCTGCAGTGTCACTGAACGAGAGCTTGCATTCGGGGAGTGAGGCGTTTTTGGAAGACTGATGCGAGAAGGCTTCCCTAACCAGAGCCCCAGGTGCTGTGGTGGTGGGTCACTGGCTCTCATTTGGTGCCTGGTGTCACCCAAACGCTTCAGCCTTTGAGACTCCAAGTCACGCCACCAGGGAGCTGAGTCCTGGAGACAGAGCCACAAAGGGCCTGAGACCCAGAGACTCAAGTGCTGGTGACGCGAGGAGGAAGTGCTGGCAGCTGGTGGGAGACACGCTGTCAAATTGCAGATGAGGGTGGTCAGGACTGACGTGAGACCCGGGAGCAGAGTTCAGAGGCCCCAGACTGAAAGGGGAGAGGAGCCTGTCCTGCAAATTATTGAAGTGCCCGAAGTAACTGCGTCAGCTGGCTTCTCTAGAAGTTCCCACCTCTCCGTGTCTCCTTGTTGGCCAGACGTTATTCCCATCCCTGCTGGGAGCGAGGCGGAACCCAGTAGGGAGTGAAGGCCTCTTCTGAGAGGGACGGGGGCAGCAACTCAGAGCCCGCCTGGCGCGGAGGCTCAGTCCTCCAGACTTGACCTGCCTCGAGCTGCCGTCCAGAGAACACCCTCAGCAGTTGGTCCAGAGTTGAGGCAGCTGTGGTTACCGAGTCGCAGAGAAGGGGGGAGAGAACGGCGTGGAAGGGGCGGGGCCCCCCCGGGGCGGGCTCCCGGGGTGGTGTGCGCTTGGGAGGCCCCTCCGCTTCCCTCCAGTGGCTGGAGGGCGCTGTCTTCCTCTGTTGTCGCTTGTGCAGTTGCACTGGGGCTGCTCCAGCCGTCTAGTGTGTTCTCTGCCCCGGAACAGCGCCTGGGACATAGCTGGACGATAAGAAATGGCCCTCTTTGCTTTGGGTACCTCATCCGCTGCTATGCAGGTAACGCATGCATGCAGTGCCTGGCGCACGCCTGGGCACGGGGCCCTGGCCTGTGGGCACCTCCCCCTGGGCTGTCTCCCACAGCAGCCAGCCAGGCCCACTCCCCTTATTCCAGCGAGTCCTCTGGGGCTGCAGGGAGCTGGGGGGGCCGTGTTCATGCGTGTGTCACACGCTCTTTTCTGGCCAGAGTTTCTGTGAAGTATCCATGAGGATGCTCCCTGTGATGCCGGAGATGGGTTGTTAGGCCAAAGGGCGGGAGGTGGCGGGCAGAGGCCGTGTCTGCTGTCCTGTGGGTCGGGGAGGCTTCATCCAGTGGCGGCCCACTTGTCCCTCGAGGAGGGGAGCGGGGCTCTTCCTCCCTGGCCCATGAGGACCCCCACCCTACAGCGGCCAGCCTCTGCTCTGCAGTGGAAGATGGGAAGCAAGTCAGCGCACCATGGAGTTTGCGTTCTTGGGATTAGTACGTTAGATGACTTGTGTTCTCTAGGGCTGTGCACCGCAGTGTTACAGGTTTGGAGGGGAAAGTTCCAGACGCACAGATAAAAGGCCCAGCTTTGTGTTAATTCTCCTGCGTCAATTACATTGTTCTTCCCTTGAACTGGATGCTACCCCAGGGTTAGTTTTCCTCAGAACCTGGAGTAATTGGCCAAAATGCTAGGGTAAAATGAGAAACGTCAGCGGAAACCCACATGGTTATATCTGGCTCTCCGTTGTCTGTGCTCAGCTCGTTTGTGATCATGAGTTAGTTCCAGGAGAGTGTCTAATGCCATCTTGGACGTTTCTGGGTTGCCTCTCAGAGTGAGCTCAGTGAATATAGGCTCATATTAATAATGGCAACAGAAAAGCATAATTAGGGAAGTAAACTTGGTGTGGGAGGGAAAAACAAGGAATCTATCCGAAGCTGAGACCAGGCAATGATCGTCTTGAGAGTGCGCCTGCTCCAGCTGGTCCCCAGGGGCCGGGGGCAGACCTCGCGGTGCTCGTGGTCCTTCTCCTGGTCCCCAGGGGCCGGGGCAGACCGCGCAGTGCTTGTGGTCCTTCGCCGGGAGAGGGGCCGAGGGGCACGGGCATCAGGGTTAAATGTTCTTTTTATTTCTGGAAGTCCTTTTCTTTGTGTAAAATTTTGACTCAGATTATTTATTCATTCTGCTTGCGAATCTTTATTGCGCTCCCGAGGAACAGAGAACAGAACTGTCACCATCCCTGCCCTCATGGTGCTTTTCTTCTCTGGGGGAAAGGTGCAGTGAGGGGGCAGGTGAAGGAGACAGCTTCTGAGAGGAGTGAGTGCCGAGACAGGGCTGGATGTAGAGCCTGCAGGGCTGAGACACAGAAGCTGGGAGAGCCGGCCGTCCGGAGGGCGGGGGAAGAGCAGCCGCTGCCCTGGAGGCCGGCGCACTTGGCCTCCATATCTGAGGACCCGAGAGGCGCTGGTGTGGTTGGCGCCCCCACACACGCCCCGGCCCATCCGGTGGGGGCCGGATGGGCTGGGAGGCCTTCGCGGGTCAGAATTTTATTCTAAAAGTAGTGGGCAGGCACTGAGGGGTTTACAGAGTGAATTTCATGATGGGATTTACGAGTTTAAAACAGCCCTCTGGGACCCGAACACAAACGTATGTGTATGCTCAGACTCTCGAGGATGCGTCAGAACTGGTGTTTGCTTCGCCTCTGGGTTGGTAACTGACAGAATGGGATGGGAGACTGACTTTTTGCTGAGTATCATTTTATACAAACTGAATTTCTGTTATATTCACATATTACCTATTAGAAGAGGAATTAATTAACTAGTGTGAAAAAAAGTACATGTCAGTTCAATTAGCCTTACAAAAGAAAAAAGAAATGCATCTAAGAGGGTGGGGGAGAAGGCTTGGAGGGCGTGGAGGCCAGGCGGCGGCCCTGTGGCCAGAGGCGGGAGGTGGGGGGCTGGCCTCCCCGCGCCCTGGACCTGCTGCCTTCTTCCTGCTCCGTCTGCGTGCTGCGCTCACTCCTGCCACAGGACATTGTTTCAGCGTCTTGGTTATTATAAACAATACTGCTGTGACCATTGGGGTGCATGAATCTTTTGAGAGTACTGGAAAACACGGTTTGTAACTAACCTTTGAGTAAGCCGTGCACTCTTCTAGCCATAGGAGGCCTGTCATGTGGTAAGTTATAGAGGAAGCCTTTTTGCTTTCATGAAATCTCGTCAGGAAAACAGGTTAAATGAAAAAAATACACAAATGACCCGATAATTACGACTGTGACTGATTGAGAGAAAAGTCCAGGAGATGAAAGCATATAATAGGTCCCTAGCCTAATCTGAGTCTCCAGGAAGATCTTCTGAGGAAGAGCTGCTGAAGCCAAGACCTTCAGAATCAAGAATGCAGTGAGGTCCCTTTGTCTTGAGCACGGAGTACAGGGCCAAGTGATGTGAAGACTGCGAGGCCGCCAGGGGCAGGAGTGCTGAGGCAGCTGATGCCCGAGGCTGGCGAGTGAGCTGGCACAGCTCGGGGTGTGTGGGCTCGCTCTGGCTGCTGGAGGAGGCTGGGCAGCGGCCTGGGCGTGAGGCACTGGTGGTCCTGACCGGGTAGCTGCCCTGTGGATGGGAAGAAGAGAGTGGTTTTGGTTTTTGGAAGCAGGACCCAGAGCGCTTGGTAACGGAATGTGAACGCTGGGGAGGAGCCGTGACGGCTCCAGGGTCACGTCACAGGCAGGGTCCGCGTGGCGGGCCCGTTCTCCTAGGTTGGGGGACGCTGAGGGAGGAGGCGTGCGTTCCGTTTTGGACATCTTACACTTGAGGTAGCCAGGATATCAAGGAGATAATTGGATGCGGCAGCACGGAGCTCTGAAGAGCGGTCTAGGCAGAGAGAGAGTTCAGAGGGGCAGCATGTGCAGTTAGAATTTAAACCTTGGGCGAGAACATGCGATCCAGCACTGAATCCTTCTAATATTTAAAGGACAGAAGATGAGGTGCCACTAGAGAAGGAGGAGGACAGCGCGGAACACGGGCGTCACAGAGCCCGGGGGAGTCGGCTGTTCAGATCCGTCAGGACTGACTGGGGCCCTTGGGACTGAGAAATGTTCGGGTTCCGTTCGTGGGGTTCCTGGGTATTAACCCAGACTGGAACTGTTCGGTGAAGGCGCTGGGCATGAGGTCAGCTCCTCCCCCACATCTAGACAGGAAGGCTCCCCGAGCCTGGAGTGAGCTGTCCATTCGGTGAGAGTGTCTAAGTATATATAGTTTGTCGTCTCACTTCAAATTGGAGCTCATCTCTTCAGCTAAAACATTTCTCTGCCCCAGAGTAAGCCTCTTTCCCTCCAGGAGAGATGTGTTTAACCCACTGCAGCTCGCTTCTCTGGCCTCCTCTTCTCCACCCTGCCCTCCTGCCACACCCAGGCAGACAGCGGTGCACAGCTGTTGTGGGGCCTGTGGCCTTAAAGCCCGAATTTGTGAAAATAGAGAAAAGCATGCTGTGCTCTTGAGGTCCTCAGAATGACCTTTTTTAGTTGTTGTGGATGGCAAGAAGCGTGAGGCCTCTCTTCAGAGAAGCGCACAGGACGGGTGCGGGCAGCGCCAGCGCAGCGGAGGAGAGATGCCGAGCTTGCAGTGTCTGCAGCCCACTCCTTTCTCCGCTCATCCTTCCACACCAGCTCCCAGCCCGACAGTCTCGGGAAATAGACACAGGCTTTTCAGCACGCGGTCAGTACGTGACCAAACTTGGAAACGCACGTGCTCTGCCTCTGCTTTGGAGGGAGGCTTGCAGACTTCTCAGCCGTTCCTGGGAGAAGCCCTCACGGGAGCAGAGTTGTTCCCTGCTGTCCTTGGAAAGTTTCCGCATCCCTTTCATGGGGTCCCTAACCACTGACTACTTTTCCAGGCTGCCCTGTGTAGTCGTCATGTATTTAAATCAGGCTTTTCTAAAATTTGCATATCTTCAACAGAAATCTTTATTGAACTTGTCAGCTTATGGCAGCGCGTTTATAGTATGCAGAGGGGTTTGTGCAGAGGGACAGAGGAGACGTGTGCATCGCACACTCACAGGAAGATTTCCTTGTTGTCTCTCCTTTGTCCTGGGAGACAGGAACAGAGCTGTCTCTTATACAC
>SJXQ01001348.1:210529-222942 GCA_006408695.1 Aepyceros melampus | reverse complement strand
CTCCCAGGTGCCAGGCTGGGAAGCGGGGGGTGGTCGGAACCCAAACGGGAGAGGGGTCCACAGGGCTCAGGAGGTCCGAGTGCACGCACGCAGTCACCCCCAACCGAGGCACCTCCTGTACCCCTCCAGTGAGTCCTGGCCCCTGGGAGGGTGCACCCCACGCTGAGTGAGGGCAGGCTCTGACCAAGCAGGGAGCCGGGAGGGTGTGGGGCGGGGCACGCCTCCAGAGCTGGGCCTGGAGGGATGAGGCAGGTCTGGTCAGAGGGGTCCTCTGTGGGCGCCCCAGCCCCATGTGATGGCACAGGAAGGCAGCCGGGGAGGTGGGCCGCAGGGACAGTAGAGCAAGAGGTGTGCCTCAGAGGGCTTGGTGGGGGCCTGGCCTGGACCTGGGCGGGCAGCCAGGGCCTCTGGACAGAGGAGACGCTTAAACACTTAAGTGTTGCTTCAATTAAAAATATCACCAAAGGAATGTTTGTGGTGACAAATAATACAAGGGTCTGAAGAAAGCAAGCAGACGACAGCAAACCCTTAAACTTGAAATCCTCTGAGGTAGAACATAGCAATGTGGGACAAGCAGGAAAGAAGTATTTTAAAAGGATAAACACAGCACCTGGTAACAGGCTTGGTAAGACTGACAGAGAACCCTGGGAGGACAGAGGCTGGGGACCCCCTGGGAGGACCATGGTGCCCCCAGGCTCCTGAGCACCGAACCTGGACTTGGCCTCTGATCATCCTTCCACGGCTTGTTTTTCAAACCTCAGTGACCTCACTGAGTATGAAGGCTGGCCAGGCCACGCAGCCCCCGCTGTCAGGACCCCACGCAGAGGGACGCAGCCCAGGAGCGGAGGGGGTACATCTCGGGCGGGGTCGCTCCCGCTCCTGTGCCCTCTGGGTGCCAGGACAGCTCCTCCCTCAGACAACGGGGCAGCGAGCGAGCAGGAAGACACAACCTGTGAGTGCGATTCTGCCTGAGGTCCCAGCCTGAAGGTCGGGAGGAAGGTGTGCGAACCCCCGCCTCGCAGCCGGGGTGGGAGTGGCCCCGGGCAGGAGGCAGAGGGAGGACGTCCAGATGAAGGCCTGGGCCTCGCCGCCCCGCCTCTGTGCAATGTGCCGCTTCAGCTGTCTCAGTCAATAATTCAACCCACCAGCCTTGAGCCCACACGGCAACGGGGGTTAGCCGACACGCAGGCCAGGCCTGGACAGCACAGAGGCGGTAAGCGTTGCAGTGTCCACAATCGCTGCCGCCGTCTGGCTCAAGGCCGGGGCTCTTCCCCCAGGCCCTGGGCACCAGCAGCAGAGGCGTGCCAGCGGGGACGCGGGGACGCTGCGCTCTCCTCACGCAGGTATTGCAGGGTCTCTGTTGCCCGGAGGAGTCGTCAGTGCTGCGAGGGGCCTGTCCCGCCATACCTGGCGCCTCCCTCAGAGGAACAGTGAGGTCCTGAGTTTCTTTTCACTCAGAAGCTTGTGTGATTCCATTTCTTTCCTCCGAACCTTCTCAAGACTGCGACCCCCGCCCTTGGAAAAGCTGTGACAAAGTGAATGAGGCACAGAGCTGTGCTCGGATTAATGCAGAACCATTACCCCCGTCGCCGAATCACCCTCCCTCCCCTCTTCAGGAGTCAGGCCTACCATTAGCAGTTTGATGGCCACTGCTCATGAAGGGGTACCTTTGCTAAACCAGCTTGGAGGCCTCTGGATCTGTCCCCCGGGAGAAGCTGGTTAATCTGGAATGTAGTCGTGTGTATGAGGCTGACACAGCCTGAGTCACCATCCGCGTGTCCTTTTTTGTGGCTGCTGTTTATTATCCCTTTCCTCTCCTCTCTGGGAGCTGTAATTCTCGACATGCAGGAGACAGTCTGGGGTCCTCTTTTCTCTGGGAGCCCTAGAGAGGCTGCACACGTAGGTGTGGCCCCTCCTTGGTGAACCAGGGAATTCCTTTGTTGGGCACTCTTTGCTGCTTTTCATTAGAGTGATTCCCCAAGCACTCTGTTCAACATGTCTTCAAGGTGTTTTTTTTTTTTTGGTAAGCGTTGCAGTGTCCACAATCGCTGCCGCCGTCTGGCTCAAGGCCGGGGCTCTTCCCCCAGGCCCTGGGCACCAGCAGCAGAGGCGTGCCAGCGGGGACGCGGGGACGCTGCGCTCTCCTCACGCAGGTATTGCAGGGTCTCTGTTGCCCGGAGGAGTCGTCAGTGCGCGAGGGGCCTGTCCCGCCATACCTGGCGCCTCCCTCAGAGGAACAGTGAGGTCCTGAGTTTCTTTTCACTCAGAAGCTTGTGTGATTCCATTTCTTTCCTCCGAACCTTCTCAAGACTGCGACCCCCGCCCTTGGAAAAGCTGTGACAAAGTGAATGAGGCACAGAGCTGTGCTCGGATTAATGCAGAACCATTACCCCCGTCGCCGAATCACCCTCCCTCCCCTCTTCAGGAGTCAGGCCTACCATTAGCAGTTTGATGGCCACTGCTCATGAAGGGGTACCTTTGCTAAACCAGCTTGGAGGCCTCTGGATCTGTCCCCCGGGAGAAGCTGGTTAATCTGGAATGTAGTCGTGTGTATGAGGCTGACACAGCCTGAGTCACCATCCGCGTGTCCTTTTTTGTGGCTGCTGTTTATTATCCCTTTCCTCTCCTCTCTGGGAGCTGTAATTCTCGACATGCAGGAGACAGTCTGGGGTCCTCTTTTCTCTGGGAGCCCTAGAGAGGCTGCACACGTAGGTGTGGCCCCTCCTTGGTGAACCAGGGAATTCCTTTGTTGGCCACTCTTTGCTGCTTTTCATTAGAGTGATTCCCCAAGCACTCTGTTCAACATGTCTTCAAGGTGTTTTTTTTTTTTGAGACATTTTAACAAATGCCATTTCCCCTGACATTTTAAAAAGTTTTAATATTTATTTGGCTGTACTGAGTCTTTGGTGCTGTGCACAGACTTTCCGTAGTTGTGGCGGGCTCCTTCGCTGCAGTTGGCGGCTTCTCTTCTGTGGGGTGCGGGTGATGGAGAGCAGGCTCAGCAGTTGTGGCGCGCGTGCCTAGTTGCTCTGCAGCAGGTGGAATCTTCCTGGACCAGGGATTGAACCTCTGTCCCCTAAATTGGCAGGTGGATTCTTATCCATTGTTCCCCTGGGGAGGTCCCCAAGGTTTTTAAAAGCAGAAAGGCCTCTGTTAACTTTCCCAAGTTGGCCTATGAGTCCACTTGTGAACTGTAGCAGAACCCACTGTGAACTTAGCAGAAATCAGGAAAATTTAATAAATGTTGATCAATGACTCTACCTTGCTTTTCAGGCTTCTCTTGAGTAATTTTCAAAGACTTCTTTTATACCAACCAATACAAATAGGATTTCTGAGCCAAGCTTTCAACTTAAATTTACGAGGTGACATATCTTTATAAACAGACACCTACCTCTCAATGCTATCTGCCCATAAGTCAGACACAGAGATCTGGCTTCTGAATTACACACCCTGAAGACTTCCTCTCTCCTTTCCCAACATGTGTATGGCAGCATGGCACACACACAGTGCTCAGCAAACCCTACTGAGCTTGGTGATGCTGACAATTACATCTTCTTACACTTGTCTCAGGAACATAAGTTCCAAGTCTGTCTAGACTGTAGAGATGTTTTATCTTTGTTCTCTTAAAAATGAAGACCAAGTATTTCCAATAAAACATGGCACTTTAAAATCAGAGTATCATGTATGTACATCTGAACAGCCCAAAACATGGTTTTCAGTTAGACCAGTTATAGCAAGGTTATTTCTTGCTATATTTCTCCCATTTCATAGCAAGATATTTCCAGGTTATGAGCAGCAACTTTTTAGCACTGCTTTGGGGTGACAGGATACCCCAACAGTTTTGCACAAGTATTGATTCCTACTAGGCATGAGAGTAAGCTTCTTGATGACACTGCTTCTAATATGGCAACGGCTTCTTTTAACTTTCCAATGTCACTTTGCCATCTTCCCATAAGCCCGGGCACTCACAAGTATCTGGAACTCTACTGCCTGGAAGGTTCTGGAGAAAAGCCTTTCCAAACCATGTCACCTCTGGCAGCCCTGGAATCCCTGACCTCTGGTTTTCCTGTGTGAGTACTCCAGAGCTCCCAGGAGAGAGATTCTTTCTCTTAATTAATCTGGAAAAAGAAGGCAAAAAAGGAGAAATGTTCTAGTTCCGGGGGAGCTGGTAGACACGGCCTTACTGGGGCCTCCACTCTCCCCGAGGCTGCTCTAGCGGCCCCGCCGCCCAAGGCAGTGTTCACTTCATCCAGATGTGTCTGCTTTGTCTTGAAGAACACCGGCTCCATGGAGATCTCAGGCCTGACTCCTCACCACTGGCTCTGCAGCAAGGCATGGCTGGACGTCATGCTCACGAGCTGGGGTCTTCGTCCATCTTGCCGCCCAGTGACCCCCAGGCCTCCCTGCTCAGGTGCTGTGGGCACCCTCCCAGGCCAGGCCTTTGGAGCTGCACTGCTCCACTGCAACGGCCATAAGGCGTGTAGAGTGTTTGCAACAATGACGCGCTCACTGTTGTGTCACTTCCCCTTTGTTTTCCCAATTAAATCTTTCCTAAAAGACATATAAAGACATCTGTAAAAGGTCTTGTATAATTGTACTATAAATTAAGTATTTTTCTGATTTTTTTTTCTGTCTCGCTGGGAAGGACCCTTTGAGATCTAGTCCACTCTCCTTATTTTAAAGACAAGTGTCCTGAGAGCCAGGGAGGTGAGGTGACAAAGCTGGCTGGGGGCAAGGTTGGCACCAGTGCTGAGGTCTCCTGGTTCACATTGGACAAGGCCCCCCTTCCTTCCTTCCTATTTCTCTCCTCTCCTGGGCTCGTCCCCCACCTCCCTGCCCTGTGCGTTGAGGCTGTTTCTCAGACGACATCCTTTGGCGGATGCTGCCTGGGAGGGAATCCTCGAGGAAGTGACCAGAACCGGGGGCCAGGGCCTGAGAAATAATTGTCACCAGCATCACTGATTTGATGGACTTGAGTTGGAGTAGGCTCCGGGAGTTCATGATGGACAAGGAAGACTGGCATGCTGCAGTCCATAAGGTCACAAAGAGTCGGACATGACTGAGCGACTGAACTGAACTGTCACCAGGCCAGGAGGGAGCCTTTAAAAAAAAAAAAAAAACAGAATCTGTTTCCTTCCTTTTTTTTTTTCTTCACTAGAGCCACATGTTGCTATGGGAACAAGGATGGCATTGGGAGCCCACAGCCACTCATGGGCCTGACAGAGCCTGTAAATAAATTGTCTCACTCCAGGCTCGGTGTGACTGGTCCTGGAGGGCAGCTCAAGCAGCCACTTACAGACTCTCCCACCTGCTGGTGTCGGCAGTGCGGACCCTCCTGCAACTGGTTCCTGGGAGCCGGGAGGAATTTGCACCCTCCACCCTCCCAAAGCTGCTACTGCACAACCTGAGCTCAGTCTGCCCATCCAGGGCTGTGCCCACCTGCCACCACTGTCTCTGCTCACTGCAACCTCACTCAGGCTCCTGCGCGTCACGTCACCCCCGCCCCCAGCCCAGGTTCAGGTGCTCTTCCTGTGGGTTGACTTCTGTCAGGCAGTGAAGCTACAGCCCCTCTAGGGAAGGGCCCTTGCCTGGGTTTCTCTCCTGGTTCGAGCCCAGGCTGGTGCACAAAGCTTGCCCACAGGAACCACCTGCTCACCAACATCTGATCTGACGGCCTAGCCAGGGCAGAGCTGGGCTCTTTTCTGTGGCTTTACTATTTATTGGGTTGGCCAGAAAGTTTCCTCAGGTTTTTATGTAAAAATACAAGACATTTTGCATTTTCACCAAGAACTTTAGTGAACATGTTCACTGTTTTGTTCCACTACCTTCTGCCATTTTTCAGGCAACTTCATAATTCTACCTTCCCAAAACTTTTAATCTTTTTGAGCAAAGAATTGTTCCAGGTATCTTTTACAGTCTTCTAGGGAACTGAAACTTTTTCCATTAAGAGAATTTTAGAAAGGCCAAAATAAATAGAAATCTGGTATGTATAGTGGATGTTCCAGCCAAGGACGCCCCAGTCAATGGTGAGTTCTTGCCTGTTCATTAAAGAAACTTGCAGTTTGCATTGTCCTGATGGAAGATAATGTGTTTCCTATTGACTACTTCTGGACGCTGTTCATTGAGTGCTGGTTTCAGCAGGCCTAACTGGGAGCTGTATTTGTTGGAATTAATTGTTTAATTATGAGCTCCTTTTCCAGAAGGGGCTCATAACAGAGGACTCCCTTCCAATCCCAACATATACGTAACTTCACCTTCTTTGAATGAAGACCGGCCTTTGGTGGTGGTGGTTCATTTCATTTGCCCACAAGCTCTTCTGTTCCACATTATTGTACAGTATCCACTTTTCATCGCCTGTCACAATTTGTTTTAAAAACCAAATGTTTTCATTACATTAAAGTAGAGAATCACATGCAGAAATAAGGTCAAGACAGTTTTTTTCACTTAACTTATATGGAACCCAAACATCAAAGCGAGGAACATAACCAAACTGGTGCAAATGATTTTCAACGCTTGATTTGGATATTTTGAGTATGCCAGCTATCCCTCGTGGTATAACATTGATTGTTCTCAATTAATGTCTCAATTTGATTGCTATCAATTTCAACGGGTCTACTTGACCATGGAGGATCATCCAGCAAGAAATCTCCAGCATGAAACTTCACAAACCACGTCTGACACATTCAATCAGTCACAGCACCTTCTCCATACACTGCACAAATCTTTCCTCAAGTTTCAGTTGTCTTTTTACCTTTCTTGAAATAATAGAGCATAATATGCCAAAAATGTTGCTTTTTTCTTCCATCTTCAATATTAAAATGCTTACACAAAAATGGTTATACAATTTTGTTAAACTTTTTAAAATGTACGCTGATATGACAGCTGTCACAATAATATCTAAGCAAACTGTTTTGAATGAAGCTAAAGACAAATAAGCACTACTATAGTCTTGGGGAAGCTGAATGAACTTTTTTGGCCAACCCAACATTACACCTTTTTTGGGAGATAGAGCACCCTGGATGTTAAGAGCCAAACTGCCTGAATTCAAACTCTGACAAATCACTTAAGATTGTTCAGCTTTGGTTTCCTCATCAATTTATCCCTTTTGCTTAAAATAGAACATTTTTTATTGTGAAAACTATGCACTAAAAGGTGCATAAAATACAAATATACAGCTTGTTGAATAACTATTTAATGAACTCCAGCTACGTAAACTGCACGCAGGTCAAGAACCAGAAACACTGCCAGCACCGTATGGTCCCTTCCTGATCTGAGCCCCTGCCCTGCTATTAAAACCACAGCCGCCTTTAATAATAATCACTTCTTTTCTGTGTGCACATCCTTAGATGTCATAGCTTAGTTTCTGACATTTGTACGAATGTTACCCCACTACATGGATTCTTCTATGCTGGCTTCTATCTTTGGATACGCTGTGATGTTCATCCCCATGGACTGCGAGGATGAGAAGTTGTTTCACTGAACCTTTTCCTTTATTTGGCTGCCTGATGGGGAGAGGGAGCGATGGATGGACAGACTGAATCATTCATCTGCTCACTCATGAAGCAGGTACTCTGTGCGCACACATGCCAGGCCCAAGTTAGGCCCGGGACATAAGAAAAAAATTACCACACAGCCTCTTTCCTCAGCTACATAAATTCAACACATAACTGGAGCCCTGAGAGCTGCCGACAGACTGTCCATCTCATTCTCACTCTCTGTTATTGACTCGGCAAAGGCTTTCTTTCCTGTGAGTTCTTGTGAGCAGGAACTTGGTCATTCCATACTGCAGAAAGGAAGCTTTTCCTACAAGTCCTTTCTAGTTTGTGGGGCTGCTTGTGCCCCTGAGGTCTCTACCTCCTGAAAAATCACTTCACAACCTGCTCTCCAACCAGGCTTCATCAAAGTCAAAATGAGAAACGGGCATAAGCGAAACAGGCATAAGAAGAAACAGGCTGGCAGGCTGACAGCCTCCTTAAGGACGAAGCAGTGTGCCTTCACTGCTTTTCTGCGGCGCCCAGCTGAATGCGAATGAAAGGCTTGCAAGAGACGCCATGTCAGAACCAGCCCGGCTGCTGCATGGGTATGAGTGGAAACTTCATATCCATCAGGATGTTTGTGGTCCTGTCCACAAGGCCGTTTCTAACCTCCTGCAGGCAGGAGAGCCACGTCTGCCTCCCAAGTAGCTCAGAGTCAGGCAGCAGTCAAGGCAGGTGGGCTGGAAGGACCACGCAGCTGCCTGGCGACTAAACCAGTAGAAAGGGATGGAGGAAAAAGCCAGGGAGACCTTTTCGGCTCTAGGCACCAGGGAGAATCAGATGAATGAAATAACTGAAGGAAAGCAGGTTGGGGGACTCACTGACAGGCAAACCGACATGTGCCTGCCGTCTAGTGCTGAGCATGAGAGGAGGATGGGAAAGCCGCCTCTGAGTGGCAGAGGGAGGGGTGTGTCCAGGGGCAGAACCAAGGAGGAGGGGCTGGATGATAGGCTCCCTGGTGGGCAATGAAGGGAAAAACTTTCTGAGAAGTTGAGATAGACGACAAGGAAATGCTGAGCAGACAAGGAGCAGGAGGTCACTGGAGCCAAGTGGTGCTGTCTTCGACAGGTAAACATTAAGGGAATTTATTGACAGAAGTCGTAAATGTAGCTAAAAAATTAAATGAATTCATTGCCTGGTGCTCACAAAGGAAGATGAGAGACAGCTGCCAGCAGCAGACACGTGCTTCCCAAAGGAGAGGCATGAAATGCCAAGGAAATCAGACGCGTGCCTGGACAGGTGATCAAGAAACCTGAATGCCCGCAGCCTGCCTAGTGGCCATCACTCAAGAGCTGGCCCTGGTGGAGGGGTTGGGGTGGGGCTGGGGATCAGCCTGCGGCCAGATGTTGAGCCTGGTGCGGGGAGGCTGGGCTGACTAGAGCAACACAGACACGCGGGCACGTCGGGCAAGAAATCCCTGAGGACTTTAGCTCTGGACCCTTCCTGTTGCCACATCCCTGGAGTTGCCAGCAGCTACAGCCACATATACATGCCACCTTCCCACCTTCTGCCCAGACAGCCTGCCTTCCTGCCGAATGCTCTTCAACTCACAGGGCTGCTAAGCCGCACTTCCCTGCCTGGCTTTGCTCTGACACCCTCTCCGCACGGGGCAGCACCTGCAGCAAACAGTTTCACCTGGGAGAACTGGCATGCTTCTTTCCCTATCTGCATACACCATCTTACCTCTCATGATAGAAACCAACTCCATCTATACTTCTTGAAATTCACACAGTCTGTGGGCTGGTAACATTCACTATCTAAAGGGAAACAGGTCCTGGCTCTGAGTCAATGCAGGCTATTGATGTACCTTGGAGATAAGCCAGGACAGACTAAAGAATCGTGGCCTGCCTTCCACCCTGTCCTCCACTGTAAGGAAGAGGCACCCGGACCCCTGTCTTCTCATTGCGTGGTTCTGGCTACATGGGACTCGGGACCAGGCTTGTCCTGGACCCCTGCCTGCTTTCCCTGCTGGCTATGCCATCAAAGTCCCCCCCACCTACCAGGAGTCCTGACCGACCCTCCCCAGTCACCCTCCTTCCCTCACTCCTCTGACTCTGCACACGTTCCTGCCCATCTCCAAGAAGGGGGATATGACACTCAAAACCGGTACGCTGCAATAAAGAATGTTTTCTTTGAGGCCGTGCTACATTCCCGATACTCTGTGAAATCAACTCTTGTGCCTTCTTGTTTGCTCTGAGAATGACACAGTTTATGGATCTTGCCTTATGATCCCGGTCATTGTTTATGATTTGAGATGTTCCCAGGTTGGCAACACCACATTGAGGTTTTTCTTCCTGATCAATAACTCACTTGATAAAGCAGCTGAGCAAGTTGCTCATCAGCCAGATATAACAGGGTCACCAGTTAATTAGTGACCTAAGTCAACCCATTCAAACTGGGGACTCCAGTCTCCAAACTGGCAGGTCCCAAGTGGCTGGGCTCCTTGCAGATATTTTTGTAAACTCATTGGGGAGAGGTCTACCATGCCAGCTTTTGAGTTCTGTAAGGGGAAATTATTCCTCTGGTCACTGAGGTGAGGGCCTTGGGGTCAAGACCTGGAAGAAGACCCTGATCTGACTTGTTCCAGTGCTTCTCAGCCTTCTCTGACTTAAGAATTCCTTCTACTTTTAAATGACAATTACAAAGTCCCATTCAGGAACTAAAGAAAATAAAATGACCTTTAAAAAATGCATTATATAAGAAACAAGGGATTGCAAATAAAAATATTTAACTTTAGCTTCATATACTATTAAGAAAGATATGTTTGAATTGTTTTCTAATTTAGTAATATACATGTAATTTAAGTGGTTAGAAAAATTGGTAAAATTTTAAAATATGATGTTTTTGTTTGGGGCTCAAATATCTATTAAAATACAGATTCAAATTTATACTTCTGTTACATCTTCAAATAAAAAAGTGTTTTTATGACCTGATATTTAGAATTATTTAATTTTGTGCTTTAAAAACTATCAATGGCCTTCTTTATTTTATAATTTTCAGGTTTGTTTTGAAATAAAAAGGTAAGCAAAAGTTCCAGGTTTCTGTTTCTAAGCTCTTCTCTGCAAGAAATATATTGTGGGCGTGTATCATTTTTATTCTAAATAAATACAAAGGCAAAATGAATATGTTATCACAATATTTTCACTGCTTAAAATGCTTTTCAAAGAACCAGAAGCACCTTGATGTGCCTTGGAGAACTCTCATCTGACAAATAACACGCGATCCAGGGCCCACTGTGGAACGTGTGGGGCTCCGCGAAAAATGGAAATGTAGCGTCTCTCCTTCAAAAGGCAGAGAGAAAGCTTCTCCTTTTCTCCCAGGGTCTCTCCTGACGTGCCCCAGGGTTTTCATCTGCTATTTGATGCTGTGCTCGCTCCAGCTTGGGGGACAGTGTTAGGTCAGCGCAGACCCTCAGGGCACCCAGGGCCCCATCCTGTGACTTGCACAGGGGACCCACACCAAATCCTGACTCTCCTCACAAATGTGTGGGGGTCTCACTGGGAGTGGCAGTGGTCATAGGGCAGGCTGAGGAGGCTCCAGGGGTCAGGGTGGGTGGCTGAGAACCCTTCCTAGGGAGGCAGAAGGGGCAGAGGCTGGCCTGCAGGGAGCCCCTGGTGGATGCTCTTCCCTTAAAAAGAAAATCCAAAGATAAGATTACTAAGAATTTCAAAAGGATGCTGGAGAGCATTAAACCCCAAGCACAGAGCCCCTTCCGGGTATGCAGCCCCATGCAACAGCCCTGGCCACACGCCCAGGACACTGGTCCTGTACAGATCTGAGAAAGTTTATTACCTAGGGGTGAAGCTGCAGGATGGTTACTATTTTTATGCCTTTCATTTACCTCTTGAGCTTCAACTTACTGTTTCTTATGACTGTGGTCTTTAACCAGCGGTCAGGCCTTCAGGGTGTGCGCTAAGCATATCTGACTGTGTAAAAGCAAGAGTGTGACGAGCAGATGGACCTGTGGCATGGCCACCTGCCAACTCCAAGCCCTCACCGCCAGTGCTTACTCTATGCCCACCTGAGGAACAGAGGCTAAGCAATTAACTTACAGATGGATTATTTTGCACTCAAAATGGAAACAGACGTTCTTCTCACCTTAAGTGGTGTGAGTGGGCCCCGAGGTGGCTCTTGGAGCCAGAGGGATGCACGCTGTTGGGGGAGGCAGTCCCAGGGCTCTGGCACGGTCCTGGTTTGCACTTGGGTCCTGTGCTGTCGCTCACAGCACCCTCCCTCGGGCCCTCAGGCATTGCAGGCACTGCCCACCCCTCTCTCATCTGAAGGAACCCACTGCGTCCTCCAGAGCCATTTCCAGCCAGAGAAGACAGCATGTTTGAGGCCGAGGAACCTCACCTGCCGGCCACCCTGGCCTCGGGAGCCCAAACTTGAGAGAATAACCCACCCACTCTTCCCTCATGAATTCCACAGGCAGAGGGACACCCAGACGGTGTGGCCCAAAAGAACAGCTGCTGTCCCAGAAACAAGGCCCAGGCCCAGGCAAGGAACAGGCCAGGGAGGAAGAGGCTCGCCCACGAACACTATGTGCAGGCCGGCGCAGGACTGGGTAGACAGACCGAGAAAACTTAAAACTGTGCGTCTTGGCTGCCCCGTGGAGCTGGGGTTCCTCACACACCACACTCAGGGGCCCAGGGACCCTGAGAGAGCTGGCGTCTGGGAGGGGAGAGGAGTCTCCAGGTCTCTGCACAGGGGAGGAAGTGAAGCTGCAGGGGCTGCCTGCTACGCGTGGTGAACAGACACCCAGAAATGTTAACAACAGTTCCCCTGTGAGAGAGCAAGGCTCCTCCTTCCTGTACCAAGCAAGCTGTGTGAACAACAGGCCATTGATGGGCGGAACCAACAGCTCCAGTTCACTTGGGC
>SJXQ01001348.1:198634-208762 GCA_006408695.1 Aepyceros melampus | reverse complement strand
GGAAGTGGTCTGCCCCCGGTTTACCGCTCCCAGCTTGTCAGAGGCACAAGGCGCTGGGCACCCGCGGCTGCAAACTCCGCTCATGCTTTCAAAATCAGCGCGAGGCGCTCGCGGCTGCTCAGCCCTCCTCCGCACACATGGCGGAGCCGCCAGCTGCTGGGACGCTGTTTCCTGTAATTGTCTAATTACCGAGTAACGCTACCAAAGAAAATACACGTATTTGTGGCTTGTTTTCCCCCCTTTGCATTCAGGTGTTCCATCTTCCCTCTCACCATGAGCTGCCCACGGAGACTGATTCACTGCTGCCTGGACACCAGGCCCCTTGAGGTCATTAAAAAGTCGTTACCATCCTATGTGCAAAGTCTGCCTCTGGAAGCAGTTTTCTGCAAACAGCATAACAAAAATCACTCTGTCTGTAGAAAGGCTATTCATACATGAAGGTGATGCCATCTGACCATCCCCAGGGTCTGTATTCCTGGCCCATTTTCTCAGTGTTTTGTTCCCAGACCCACACAGCTCCCTCAGAAAGCCCAAGCCCAGGGTGGGCTTGTGAGGAAGGCCCCATGGGGCTTCAACACTGGACCTGGGCTCTGACAGGCCTCGGGATCATTTCTGCACTAAGCACGGGGGCTGAGCACAGACTTACATTCTTCCTCCAGCAGGTAGGGGAAGCTAGGGGTTCACATCGCACAGGCATCAGAACCCCAGCCAGCACACACCAGAGCTGGTCCACCACACTTCTCAGACTCCTACTCCAGGAAAGGGAGACAGAGCTAGGGCAAGTGACTCAGCCAGTGACAACCATTCACTTCAGTCTCAGTCGTGTCCGACTCTTTGCAACCCCATGGACTGCAGCAGACCAGGCCTCCCTGTCCATCACTGACTCCTGGAGCTTGCTCAAACTCATGTCCATTGAGTCGGTGATGCCATCCACCCGTCTCATCCTCTGTCACCCCCTTCTCCTCCTGCCCTCAATCTTTCCCAGCATCATGGTCTTTTCCAATGAGTCAGTTCTTTGCATCAGGTGGCCAAAGTATTAGAGCTTCAGCATCAGTCCTTCCAATGAATATTCAGGACTGATTCCCTTTAGGATGGACTAGTTTGATTGTCTTGCAGTCCAAGGGACTCTCAAGAGTCTTCTCAGCACCACAGTTCAAAAGCATCAGTTCTTTGGTGCTCAGCTTTCTTTATGGTCCAACTCTCACATCTATACATGACTACTGGGAAAACCATAGCTCTGATATTAGGTTCAGCCAGTTTCACAAAAGGGATTGGGATGGAGAGGGGGCTGGGAATGGAGGAGACAGAGAAGACTCTTCTTAGCTTTTTAGTCCAGTGCTTCTGGACAGGAAGGTAAAACCTGACTCTTGTAAGCTCATGGTCTTCAACAACATGCTCAGGGCTCTGAGAGTGCAGACAGGCCTGGCATCGTGCCCCTGCCCCCTGGACGACCTCATCCCCACCCTGCCCTACTGTGTGGGGTGGAGGCTGAGGCCCTGAAGGGAGTGAGGGCTCACTGTGGGGCATCCTGGGGGGAGCTGGGCCTGAACCCCACTCATCATCCCACTGTCGCCCCCTCGACTCCATCTCCCATCCACGCTCTGTGGGGGGAGCAGGGCTGGCAGGGCCACAGCCTGAGCAGGAGGGAGCACTGCTGGAATAACAAGATCAGAAGGCCTCAATTTAATACCAATCCTCCATTGCACTGCATTCATATCTAATCATATTAGAGTTCATTTTCACTAACACAGCCCGAGAGGTGAACAGATGATTTCATCTTCAGCAAACTGGATGACAGCCCTACGACCAAGGCACGAGCAGAAAGGGAAGCCAGTCAGGATGAGGTAACGAGCATCTCTCCCTCTCAAGTACCAACTTCCATTTCCCCCGAATGTCTTCGAAACGGCTCTCCGCGTGCCCAACGGGGAATGACGAGGTCGCAGGGGGACGGTCGTGTCGGAGCCACGTGCGTAGTCACGGCGCCACCCCGGGGAGGCTCACGCGTCACAGAGCCAGGCGCCGCCACTGCCGCTTGGTCTATGCAGAAGCTCAGCGCCTTTCTTACTGAGCTAGAGAGCTGTATGAAGACCCCTACTCGTCCGGGACTCTGCATCTCCTCTGTAGTAAGCGACACTCCAGCAAGACAACAGAGCAACATCATCATCAGTTCAGAGCCAAGGCTGGGTGCTGGCAGGACGTTTCTGAACAGGAACTACCAGTGTCAAAAAATACGTGCGGCCTTTGCTCTGAGCACTTACCCCAAACAGAAAAACCCACCCAGGAGTGACGTCCCAAACCTGGCACTTGCCAGCTCTGCAGCGGACAAATCGCAACTCCTCGCTGAGCTGTGGTTTCCTCATCTGTCCAATGCTGATGGAAATAATACCACGCCCTCCATCACAAAAATGCATCTAGAATGAGGTCCCGATTATGTTAAATTGTAAATATCTATACACATATGTGGAGAAGGCAATGGCACCCCACTCCAGTACTCTTACCTGGAGAATCCCATGGACGGAGGAGCCTGGTGGGCTGCAGTCCATGGGGTCGTGAAGAGTCGGACATGACTGAGCGACTTCACTTTCACTTTTCACTTTCATGCATTGGAGAAGGAAATGGCAACCTACTCCAGTGTTCTTGCCTGGAGAATCCCAGGGACGGGGGAGCCTGGTGGGCTGCAGTCTATGGGGTCGCAGAGAGTCGGACACGACTGAAGCGACTTAGCAGCAGCATACACATGTATTCTAAGAAAGAGGTCTGCAAGCATGTTTGCCAAAATATTGTTTGGATGGAAGAACTTCAAGAGACACTAGCTGTAAACTTCTGCACTCTTTGTACTACTTAGTTTGGTAGAATGTATATTAGAAAAAGTTTCCAGCTTGCCTACTATCCAAGCCTTTAACACAGATCATATGATGTGAAGCAAGTGAAAATGCCAGCACTGGATTATTATGTAAAATATTTCCAGTTGAGAGACTCACTTGGTGACAGTCAAGACAGGTTCTAATCATGGCCTTTTGTGAGTCACAGGGAGGATGGCAAAGTGGTTGACAGCATGGACTGTGGAGCCAGGCTCCTGGGTTTGAACTTTTAGCCAGCTCTGTGACCTCAGACGAGCTACTTAACCTTTCTGGGCTTCAGTCTCCTCTCTGTAAAATGAGTATAATAGACATAACTATCTAAATTGTGTGTGTGTAAAGATTAAATACATTAACAAATGTAAAACACCTCGAACAGTATTGGCATACGCTAGGTTCTAAGAGAAAGAGCTGATATTGTTATTACTACTGTAATTACCTGCCGGCCACATAAACCTGGACAAGACACGCCGTTTCCCAGGGACCTCACCTCCCCCCATGAGTCACCGAGTTTGCTGGTGTTGATTTAGTGACTACTGCAGAGATTCCCACCACATTCCATCAGCACCCATTATACCCATTACTTGGAGGCAGACAAGGTAGCTGGGCTTTGAAGGAATTAAGCAAGTTATTTGGTGAAAGCACACTTGAGGCTGGTACCTGCTAGGTGTTACGGGAGACCTGCAAGACGGAGTGCCACCCTGATGATGTCTGCGATCTCTTGGGGAGACCAGCGGTCCCTCTATAATCAGAGGACAATGCAAACTGTACTACGGTCCCAACTTATAACCTGGTGGTGTTCCAAAACCTCCCTGGTAATTGGCTGTTTAAAGTTTGGAAGCAGCTTTTTCAGAGAAATAAAGCCATACATTTTGATTGAGTTCCAAGACTCACCCATAAAACTCACTTTAACCCATAATGAGGCTGAAATATTATGTATATGAAGTTTAAAAAAGGAAGGAAAAAAATGTTGTTGTTGCCATAGTAGTAATTAAACAAGCCAGAAAAACAAGTGATTTAAAACAGTCTCTTTAAAGCTGCTGCTTGAGGAATGAGGATTAAATACTACAACGCATATAAAATCCTGGGGCTGTCAGTGAAATATGGTAGGTGGTCTGTTAACAAGGAGAGTGAAAAAGTGGGTCAAGAAGTGTCATCCTGAAAGGTTCTTCTGACTGCAGACCATGGTATGGTTTACAGGGGGCTTCACAATCGCTGGGCACATGTTACTCACGAAAACCGTACATACTTGTAAAGTGTGCTGTGATTATTCTGGGGAAGGAGAAATGCTGAATTCATGAGAGCAGCTGTCTCTCAGGAGAGGGTGAGGAGTGGGCTTTGCTGATGGGAACAAAGGACACTTCAACACCAACTGCAATGTTTCATTTCTTTGATGAAAATAAAAAGACAAAGTGTATGTGAAAAATATTAACTACAGTCAATTCCAGGGGTGAGTATGTGAATGAATGTTATAATAGTTTATATTCTTTTCTGCATTTTAAATAGTTCTTGAAATAAAAAGAAAGCAAAGAAGGAAGGAAGGAAGGGATTAAAATGGTGTCTGTGTTTAATATGAGAAAGAATTAACCAGAGGTGAAATTAACTAAACTGGGGATATTAAAACTAGGGGGAAAGTGGAGTCAGTCCCTCCAGGGGGTGTGCCGGGTCTCTGGACAGCTGGGTCTTTGTCCAAAGCAAGCAGAGGACAGAGAGCTGCCAGGTGGGAGAGGAGGGTGCGGCTGTCAGTGGTGAGGGGGGTTTGTGAGGGCGGCTCTGGGTACTACACAGTCCCAAAGAGCTCGGCCGAGACGGCCTCTGCATCCTCAGCCTCATCCTGTCTTCTCTGGGGATCCTGCAGATCCTACGCCAAGGGTGCCTGGTCTTTTCAGCTCTGAAAAATTATGTGATTTTGCCACTTGTGCTCTAATGAGAAAGAGAATGTCAGAATTTTTCTGTAGCAGAACTGGCGGACACTGGGGAGAGGGCCAGGAGTGTTTGGCCAGGGCCAGACTGGCAGTTAAACACGGCAAATTGAATAAGTGGGTTAACCTTTGCTCCCTCCACTCAAAGGGCAGTTAGGAAATTTCATGTATGTTTCATATCACATGTATGTGTTCTAATACACACACACATACACACACGAGCATAAAACAAGCAAAAGAAAGCACGAAAGATGTCACCATCTTTCTTTGTCAACACTTCAGAGAGAAACACCTAGGAAGCAAGTGGATTCACACTGCAGGCCCCGGAAAGGCTCATATCCTGAGTCACCAGCCACTGCTGAAGATGGGGGCAGGCAGGGGGCTGGCTGAAAACAAGTAAAAGGAGCAGGTGGGCTCCCCAACCTCCCTTTTCTTCTTCCTGCACAGCGAGATGAGCCCTTTTCCACCTCAGCAGGAGATAGCGATTTCACTCTCGAGTCCTTTAACAGAGTGGGTCTAGACTCCAGGACACCAGGCACAGCAGAGGGTGGGCCCTTTGGGGGCTGAGGGCAAGGAATATACACGAGTGAACATCCTAGATGGCATGACTTCCAGGCCCCTTCCCACTCATGGCTTTCAGGCCACTGTGATTCAGGCTTAACCCACAGGCAGGGGACTAGAGGATCCTTCTGAGACTCTGACCAGCCCAAGAGGAAAGAGCTAGAAATACTGACCTACCTTGCTCCCCTCTGTCCCTCCATGCTTGCTTCCTTTAATACTTCTTGAGAGCTTAATGAGGAAGGCCCTGTTTTCAACTCTGCCCTCAAGAAGCTTAGCTTCTAGTCGGGGAGAAAGAGACAAATAAAAGAAATAGAAGAGTTAAAGAAGGGCTATGGAAAAAAAAAGCAGCATAAGTAAACGGAGAGGAGCACATAGCTTTAGATAATATCTTTAAAGAAGTTCTCTGGTGAAGTCACAAGTGGGCTGAGACCCACACAATGGACCTCAAGAGCACTTCCATGAGAAGGAATAGGCGGTGCCCAGAAGGGTAGATCAGAATGAGCAGACAGAGGTCTCCCAGTGAAACGCCTGAGCCAGGTCTGATAACTCTGAATCAAGTCCACAAACCCCTGCACAGAAAAAGCTTTTTGACAGCTTTCTCAGTGCCTAGCGCTTCACTGCAAACAACGGAAGATCACCAAAGACTTGAACGGTAAGAGACCAAACACAAATGGAAAAGAAAAATAACTCAGAAGATACAGATAAAGTTTAGAAAGCAGTAAAACTTCAGAAAAAAACTTATATTACCCCTAGAAAGGTAAAAGTAAACAGTATCACACCCTTGAAATAAGAATAAAATAGCGTGAAAAAGAAACACCTGGAATATAAGAAAATGATCTTGCAAATTAAAATTATAAATTGAAAGAAGTAATTCAACAAAATAAAAACTCAAGGAAATTTCCTAGGATACAAGCAAAATGACAAAGAGAAAATAGAAGAAAAAGGATAAGAGAATGAGATGATTAAACCAAGAGGTTCACTATCCAATTAGCAAATGTTTCAGGAAAAAAGAGCAGAAAAGACACAAGTTATAAAATGTAAGAATAACACAAGAAATTTTCCCAGATATGAAGGACATACGTTTCTAAGTTAGAGGCCACTGAGTGGCCGCTACAATGAAGGAGAAAGCAAAGCATCTTGCTGAGAAACAGAAGATCTAAATGCTTCTGGAGGGGAGGAAGGTGTGGGAACCAGAACCAAATGAGATCTTTCAAAAGCTTCAACTCAGCTGTGCTCCCAGCACAGGAGCACGGCAGGCGTAGAGCTGGCGCTGCAGTACCGTTTGCCCTGCAGGAGAACAGAACCAGCTTAAACGCACGTCACTCGGGCCTGGTTAAGTAGACTGTAGTGCATCTCTGTCCTTACCACCAGAGACTGTGCAGCAGGAGAGATGGGGAGGGAGAAATTCAAGAGATCTCCAAGGTGCAGAAAAATTTTATTTAAAAAAAATGGGAAAAACACACATTTTTATATGTTTACACATAAACTATCACCTCCGGACAAAGAGGTGAGTGGAAAGGAGACATTTCATTGTTTATGGTTTTATATTTTAAAACCATATACATATATGGAGTATTACTCAGCCATTAAAAAGAATACATTTGAATCCGTTCTAATGAGGTGGATGAAACTGGAGCCGATTATACAGAGTGAAGTAAGCCAGAAAGAAAAACACCAATACAGTATAAGAGGAACTAAAAAACTTCTTGATGAAAGTGAAAGAGGAGAGTGAAAAAGTTGGCTTAAAGCTCAACATTCAGAAAACGAAGATCATGGCATCTGGTCCCATCACTTCATGGGAAATAAATGGGGAAACAGTGGAAACAGTGTCAGACTTTATTTTTTTGGGTTCCAAAATCACTGCAGATGATGACTGCAGCCATGAAATTAAAAGACGCTTACTCCTTGGAAGAAAAGTTATGACCAACCTAGGTAGTATATTCAAAAGCAGAGACATTACTTTGCCGACTAAGGTCCGTCTAGTCAAGGTTATGGTTTTTCCTGTGGTCATGTACAGATGTGAGTGTTGTACTGTGAAGAAGGCTGAGCGCCGAAGAATTGATGCTTTTGAACGGTGGTGCTGGAGAAGACTCTTGAGAGTCCCTTGGACTGCAAGGAGATCCAACCAGTCCATTCTGAAGGCTCTGAGTGTTCTTTGGAAGGACTGGTGCCAAAGCTGAAACTCCGGTACTTTGGCCACCTGATGCGAAGAGTTGACTCACTGGAAAAGACTCTGATGCTGGGAGGGATTGGGGGCAGGAGGAGAAGGGGACGACTGAGGATGAGATGGCTGGATGGCATCACTGTCTCGATGGACATGAGTCTGAGTGAACTCTGGGAGTTGGTGATGGACAGGGAGGCCTGGCATGCTGCAATTCATGGGGTCGCAAAGAGTCAGACACGACTGAGCGACTGAACTGAACTGAACACATATATATGGAATTTAGAAAGATGGTAATGATAACTCTGTATGTGAGACAGCAAAAGAGACACAGATGTATAGAATAGACTTTTGGACTCTGTGAGAGAGGGAGAGGGTGGGATGATTTGGGAGAATGGCATTGAAACATGTATACTATCATGTAAGAAACGAATCGCCAGTCTAGGTTCGATACAGGATACAGGATGCTTGGGGCTGGTGCACTGGGATGACCCAGAGAGATGATATGGGGAGAGAGGTGGGAGAGGGGTTCAGGATTGGGAACTCATGTACACCCGTGGCGGATTCATGTCAATGTATGGCAAACCAATACAGTATTGTAAAGTAAAATTAAAAATAAACAAACAAAAAATGACAAAAAAATATGCGTTCTTTGAATGTATTGTTTTTTCAAAATGAATAGGGTCTGGGCTGGAAAAGAGTGAAGCAGGGGATCATTGCTCATTTGTTATAAGCCTTGTGTACCTACTTGACTTTGAAAACTGAACATGTATATTATTGATAAAAAATTTAAAGGTTCAAAAGTGGAAAAAAAAAAAAAAAAGAGCAGAGCCCAAAACAGGAGAGAAGCCTGTGGTGGTGAGGAGTGGGAAGGGTATGTGGGGAGCATTTTATTCACAACCTGCGTGAGCAGGGCTAGAAGGCAAAGGTGAACCTTCAGAAAAGATTCTCGAAAAGGAAGGAAGTACTGAAGTTGTCCCCTGTCAACTGAGCATCCACAGTGGCACCCCCCACCCCAGCTGCGGGCACAGAGCTGGGCGGCGCTGAAGGTGTGGGTGAGCCTCCGGGTGCTGAACGGGGCCTGAAGACCTCTGCCGGGTGGGGTGCGCCTGTCGAGCTGACCCCACAGCGGCCTGCCGTCCCTACTCCCCCCGAGTGTGCTGTTCTTAGTCTGCCACCCGACTGCCACGAGCCAAGGACCACGCTCATCTCTTTAGCCACATCTAAAGATGAGCCATGAGGGAGGTGGACCGGGCACGTGAGGGTGGGCGTGTCTTCCATGGCATGGTGAGGTGGGAACCCTGGCATCATCACCACCTTGAGACTGGGTCCTGGAGCACACCCCCCTGGCTCCCGGCCTGGCATGGCCTGCCGCCCCTTCTCTTGCCCAGGCTACACTGACGCCTTCCTCGGTGCAGCCTCAGTGACCCACCTGGCACCTGGCAGTACATGCTTTTGTTTAACAGGACGTTTAACTGGATTTTATGGCCGACTTGCTGCCCCGACCTAGAGGGGATTCTGGGCTTGTGCCATTCGCTCTGTCTGTCCCTCCATTCAGCAGCTACTTATCGACAGCCCTCTATGTGCCAGGCTTAGCAAGAATGCGGCGCCAAGGCCGTCTAACCAACCGAAGCCCTGAGGAGCAGGGACACAGCCTGTCAGGAGCCCCCGGGGACCAGTGACCCTTTGGTCACAGGCTGGTCAGGTCACAGAGGGGAGGCTCACAGACACATCTTGCTGGTTTACAGAGTAGTTTTTAAAACTTCAGTTGCTGTTTAAAAATTAGAAGATGTCACACAAAAATACAAGTTCCTGGAGACTTCCCTAGTGGCCCAGAGGCTGGGACTCCACACTCCCGATGCAGGGGTGACCAGGTTCAATCTCTGGTTGGGATCCAGATCCCACACGCCTCAACTAAGACCCCAGGCAGTCAGATAAATAGATGCGTTTAAAAAATAAAACTCCTGGGGTCGTGTGGAGAAAACGCTGGCGCTGAGGTGGACCTGATGGTCTCGGCCGCTCCCCTGGGGTGTCGCCCTCACGCCTGGGGGGCTCTGCCCTGGCTGCGTCCACCTCGCTCACTCCCACCACCCCCCAACCCCAGGAGGTGGCCAGCGTTCTACCCCAGCCTTACATACAGCTCAGGGAGTGTTAAAAAGAGGGAACTCAATTTCTAGCTCTTAAACACAAATTATGTTTCTGTTAAAAAAAAACAATCTATGTATCGTCTTATACTGTTCTCTTCTTGGCCTCAACATAGGTATGAGTGGGATTCATGGAGAGACCCTGCAGCTGACACGGTCTCCAGTGCTGGATGCCTGCCCTCTGTGGCCAGCTTAACAGAAGTCAGGTTCCAGTAAGACCAACGGGTTCTCAATCCTGGCTGCACGCTGGGGTAACCCATGGGGCTTCGGAACCGTCCACATCGCAGGCCACACCCCAGACCAGTTAAAACTCTCCTGGGGGTGGACCCTGCGTGAGCCTGTGTTTAGCTGCGGTGGAGCTCCTCCGTGGGCTGGGGTGTCTGGCGGGGAGCAGTTTGCTAGGATGACGGGTGTCACCTGTCTCAGTTACAGTCCAGAGCAGCCTTCCCCTAGCTCCTCCCGCCCCAGGGACTTCTGGACCA
>SJXQ01001348.1:102871-198494 GCA_006408695.1 Aepyceros melampus | reverse complement strand
GGGCCTTGGGGCCTGGGGGCGCACTGCAGGGGGGGGGGGGATGGGTAGGTGGGCATCTTACACTCCTGGCCAAGGTGGGTCTTAGGCCTCTCTGGTGAATGCACTTGCATTTAAAGCTTTAACCTGAGCAGGTCTTGGCTTTACTATCCCTGCTCAGAGCCTAATTTTCCCTTTAAGAGAAGTTTCCTCTCAAAGAGAAGGTCGAGACTTTCCTGTTAGCTCCTCAGAGTTGAGCTCAACGCTTCTAGCCCTGTGGCAGCTACAGAAAGGAGTGTGTCCTGGGACCTCTGAGGAGTGTCTGAACCAGAGTGTGGGGGAGACGGACGAGGGGGGCTGTTTTCATGCGTATCTCGCTCAGCCCCCATCCCCAGGCTCCCCGCTCCCTCTCTCTGCCATGCAGCTCTCCTTGATTCCCCTAAGGGGATGCAGTAATTGATGATTAGCATTCCAAAGCTTGCCTTACATCCTGCTAGCCCGTCATATTTAATTACATTTTAACTATATTCGTCTTCGATAATAGCACGAACATAATTTAGATAATTATCTCTCTCTCTCTTATTCTCTGACTCTGTCTGTCTCACTTAGAGCTCCTCGCAACAAAAATCGCTTCCTCGGCTCAAACACATAAACAGACTCTGGGGCCAAGTGCTTTTCTCTCTCTCTTGCAAAGCAGCTGTGCCAGAGACGCAGTGGTTTTGAGTCTCATGCAGAAAAAAAGAAAATGCATGTTTCCTCCTGCCTCTTTATCCGTGTTTGTACACAACTGGTGGTGGGATTTGCTGTTTCTGTGCGTGTGCGCACACATACATCTGTGTCTGGGCAAGAGCTTTTGTGTGGTGTAGAAACAGGGGAGGCCTCGTCAATCAAATTACTGTCTACAAAGGACCCTCTTGGTCTGGCATTTCCTTCTCACAAGGTTTAATGGTTTCCCTCGCAAATTTAAACTCTGTTGAAACTTCTAAATGTCTGGGAAGTCTTTGGAAGAGATGTGTTTTTCTAATAGGGTTTCTGTCACACTTGAATCTTATAATTAAAGACCTTTACCCCTGCCTGTTATCTGCCTCCTCTAGGAGACCGTCAGGAGGAGAGCGAGCTGGGCTTCTCCAAGGGAGAGTATGACTTCAGCTGACGGCTGCACAGAGTCAGGAGTCCCTACCGACCCTCCCGAACACCTGAGCCACCTGCCATCGGGGTCCAGGTCTAACATGCCCCTCCCTGCCCCACTCTCAGGGTGAAAGGTGTTCCTCAGCAGCCTTAGTTCATGGGTTTTTCTGAGGAAGCCGACCAATAGAGCTGAGCTTTTTAGGTACAAAGATTTTATGCTGCAAGGTTCACATTTCTAAGGAGATTTATGAACAAATAAGGGCATAAGAAATAGGTTCAGAAATAGCTTACCACCCAAGGTCATCTTGCTCAGCGTGTAGAGATCTAGAGCTTGAAATAAGTTCAACAAACCGATTCGTAAGACATGGTGTGGAGACTGGGAGGTCCTCACTCACAAATTCTCCAGGTTCCATCTATTTCTCTGGAGTTCTAGAAGGCTCCAGTAATAAGAATTTTGTATTAAAAATTCACTGTGGCTCAGGTTTGTCTGATATTGAAGAATTAGCCATTAACTGAAGATCACTTATTCATCATCTTCAGACAAAATTCATTATTCCACATTACAAACAAACATCTTTTTCTTCCCCCTCTGATGAATAAATGCCAGCCAGCAAATTGTCCCTACACTGGGGGCACTGGCAGGAGGCGGCTGAACAGGGCTGTGTTTGTGAGTTAACAAGGGGACTCTGGCTGCCACAGTGGGAGGCCACGTGTCCTTGATGTCCATGGAAATCAACACTCGAGCAGACTCCAGAAGCCAGGCAGTGTTGAGACCAAGGTTTTGCCGTCCCTGGGCAGAGCTCACCAATGCACCTCTGGGGTGCCGAGGTCCACTGTGAGTGGCTAATGGGCAGAAGGAAGTCAGCAAGCTGCCCACAGGCAAATAAGAAGCCAGTTGGCATGAGGAGAAGCTATGGGGTCCTGTCCTTGGTGGGGTAAAGAGGCACACCTGTGTGGCCCTGCCCTGGAGGTGAGGAGAGCAGAGGAGCAAGGGGTCTCTATGCAGCTGGGGTTCCACACTCTGTGCTGCTCCTTTCCAGAATGGACTGGACCAAGCTAGGCTGGGCCTGTGGAAGAATCGGGAGGACTCGCCTCTCCTCCCTTGGGACCCTGCATCAGCTCCAGTACCTTGATTTGCTCCACGCTGTTCATTAGGGATGTTCCTACTTTTGATCTCTCAGTACCCATATCAGTGCTTGGAAATTTTGCTGAAATTTGCCTGGAATACAATCACCACCTGGGGCTGGGTCTCTCCTGAGAGGGATGGAGGAGCTGGCCGCTTGGCCACACTTTCTGCCAGCAGGCAGCCCTGGGGTCTGGAGGGGAGGGCAGATCTGGCTCGCTGTTCCCCAGAGGATTCCCTGTCCCAGGCAAGCACTATGCTCAGCACAAGTATTGATTTAATGACACCAGTGGCTCCTTCCAGCCTCTAAGGAGCGTGGAATCACTCTGAAGAGGCCTGTTGCCTCCAAGGACAGTGCCGCCTCCTCCAGGCTCTGGGTGACCACAGCCACCTCCACGGGTCCCACCACAGCACCCGCCCCGAGGTGTGCGCTGGAAACGTGAGGACCAGGCGTGGGCAGGAGCCGATTTTCAAATGTTAAGAATTTGGCAATTTCATTTCCTAGTATTTTAAATACCAAAGGGATTTAGAACACAACGAGGGCTAAATGCCCCCTGAATTTTAGGTTTAATAAAGTCTGCTTTTATGGAAATTCATGCCAAAAGCCTGTGCATGGCAGAACAAAACCTGGCCCTGACCTCAGAAACCCACGACAGTACACAGAGCAAAGCAAGCCAGCGGCCCTCCAGAAGGACCGCCAGACGGTCTCTGAATCAAACTTGACCAATTTCATACCTAAAAATTACACTAAGCCCCTTAGGGCTTCCAGATCTTACGACACGCCAAATTCATGCAGCACCTCACACAGGGAGGGAGTGAGGGGAGATTATTCAGTAAAAACTTAAAAATAGACTCTCCCTCTCCAGCCATTAAGGGCTTGATATTTGCAACTGAACAGATAAGAAATTGGGAGCACTGGAGAGAGCTTAAAAAATCTCCAGAGAGTGAGTGAGTGAGTGAGTGAGTGTGTGTATATAAAAGTTTCTTTTTGATGAAAACTATAACTCCTAGCATGAAGCTGCCCAAGATTAGCCTAGAGCCATTTATCGCTGGGAATCTCTGAATGTGAGTTCTATAATGAAAAGGTGACTATCGTGTCTGGCCCCATAAAGGTCTCTTCTGGAACTTGCATAAGCTGCCACATTCCACACAATTAAAGCAAGACAGGGAATGACCTGAATGAATGTAAGGCAGTTCGTGCATGTAACAATCTTCCTTCAGGGACATTTTCTGAGGGTAAAAAAGTTGAGTTAAAAAAAAAAAATCATCTCTTCCTCTTTTCCAACACTTTCTTGATTAAAAAATAAAAAATCACTGCCACCTTCAACTTGGTGTTGGCAACTTTCCAGGCTCAGCCTTTGCTGGCCTAGACCTCTCTTAAGACTTAGGAGGAGCGAGTCTTCCCTTGTAGGTGCCCTGCTCTCCAGGGCTGGTTTTGAGTCCTTCCCAAAGGGGTCTCTGACTCCTTCCCAAATACCTGTTGTACAGTGGCCTAGACCCAGGCAAGAATGAACTTTCCCGTGACCTTGCTCCACCCACCTCAGCACCTTCAGCCAGGCCACTGGGCATCATTATGCTGGTGCCATAGGAAGAGGCAGCCGTGAGCTCCGGGAAATTCAGTGTGGTAGACAACGAGACAGGACAGGAGACAAGCAGGGCACGTGATAAGTGCATACACTGAGTAACTCAGAAAATTTCTGACACAACAATCAGATGTGAGGCCAGGTAGGAGGATTCAGCTTGGCAAAGAGAGAGGGTAGATGTACGGCAGGCCAGGGGTTATAGTTAGATCTCTTCAATTAGGCTCAGGGAGAAAGAAACTGCATGGGAGGTACCCTGCTGTTTGTGGCAAATCCTGACTCCCCTTCAACCAGCAACCTCAGAAATTTCCTCCTGTTTTCTGAACCTAGGCTGTGCCTGTGTGCGTTTGCATGCCTAAGATTTGATGCAGTGTATTTCTTTACACCTGCTTTGAATTCTGTTCATGCCCCCAAGGCTAAGACATCAAACAATGACTTCTTTACTACTTCACAGTAAACAGGCAGCCATGAGACACACAAAAATATGGCTTCCTTTCAGGTTGTGTTTCAATCTACCCCTAGTTATTCACCATGTAGTCCCCTGCCCTAAGGGTTTTGCAGAGTTGAAGGCAGATGCCAAGAAGTCAAATTGCATTCAACAAGGTTAAAAGTTATCCTTGGCACATGGAAATCTCCTGCCATAAAATACTGTAAAACTGTTCCTGAAGCTAAATCAGCTTATTTTTCTGTATTATTTCCTGGGGAAGAAGGCTGCTGGGTGAAGGAGATGGGTGAGAAAACTAACCAGTAACTCTTTCTGATTCCACTGTCAGGCTTTAAAATCAGATAGATCAGCTATTAACCTCAGAAAGCCAGCCGTGAGTGTGTGTAATAAATTTGTCATCATTTTATGAATAAGCTCTTGGTCATGAGGGCTTACTGTCTGGCAGTTCACCTTTTCCATGATATTTTCTATCACTTGTATTTTGGAGCGGCTTAGAAAGAATATTATTTGTGTTCCTGGAGATCGGAACATAAAGAGCGCTCTGAATGATGGAGATGTTCAGGCAGGCTTCATGTCTGCCCCTGGGCTTGCTAGGCAAACAGTTTAGCAATGCTCGAGTGCACAGCACCCAGGAACAGGAATCATGGGCCAGGCCCAGGAGCGCCCTCAGCCCCCCAGCAGCTGCTAACCAAGGCCCTGTTAGAGCCGGATGACGTCTCGCATGCCCACTGGCTTTATGTCAAGGACTGTCAAATAGAGCTGCTGGTAATCACAGCTGGCAAGTGGTTTATTCAATATTTTTGAAAAGTTCAACCAAGTGTGTGAAAGCCCAAAGTAGATTTTCCTAAAATTGCTAGATGATTTTTACTCACCTCCCCACTTTGTTATGGCTCAGCCCCCATCAGGATCACACTGGTGTCCTGCTGGGCAGTCCTGAAGGGCTGTGGTGTGTGAGATGTAGAAATGGATGAAATTTCAGCTGTTCTGTCATTCAGCTGTTTTTTTTTTTTTTCCATCAAATCAGCAGAACTCTAGATCTGAAACTCTGTACTAAAAAGCCTTTAAACTAGAGATGAACAACAACCAAAACCCACCCTAGTATCACCACCACAATAACAATCCCAGCCCCTGCCTACAGACAGCTCCAGGAAGAAGACCCCTCGAGGGGTATCGATTTTAAGGATCTGGGGAGGATATCTTTATTTTCACCCTTCGCTCCTCGTGAAGGACTGTTACTCATCTATAACTAAAGATGACAAATGTCCTTTTGGAACCATTTCTGGATGTAACAAAACATCATGGGAGGGACCTGTACTAAATTAACAATGAAACTGACACTGTACCACCTGCAGACTCAGGGCCCGTGATGAGCGTTGGCTGTACCTTTGGGAGCTACATCTTAGCTTGTATGATTTTCCTATTGTCAGTTTCATACTGTTTGTTGGGAAGATCATGACTCCCAACTTTGAGTCAAAATGTGCCATTAGCCAGTGGATCTGGGACGCAGAAGACTGGTACAGGCTCTGCAGAGTGTTTCTGAGAACCCCTGGCTGGGATCCTTTTTCATAGCAATTTATATAAGTCTGGCTAGATACACTAGTGTGCCTTATACAGAAATGCAGAATTTGGGAAATGCAGGTTCCCTCTGAAGACCTGGATGTTGGGACCCCCCCCAAGTCTGGTAGTATTAGGTTTATGTGGCATGTTCCCAGACTCTTATGATTTCCCCTAGTGTAGGAGTGCTCAGCAGTGAAATCCTCATGGGCCTTGTAACAGAGCTGGAGCACAATGACCCGCGCTGTCGCTAGCCCTGTCATGGTCAGTGAGAAACAGAGCAACTACCTTCAGGAGAACAGAGGCGGTGTTCCAGTCCATAGGGTTGTGTGTCCAGGGTGATTCTTTGGTGTATAGTGATGTGCTCTTCCTGGGTCTCCAACTTAAGCTCCCCAGCATCGCCTGGAGGGAACGCTGGCACAGACAGCCAGCACCTACTCCCCAAGTTTCTGATTCAGGAGGTCTGGGGTGAGACCTGAGAATTTGTATTTCTAACATGCTCCCAGGTGATGCTTACCACCCAGGTACCACACTTTGAGACCCACCATTCTGCTCTATAACAAGGAGGATGAGCTTATGTCTAGTAGGTAGGAAGCACAAGCTGGAAAAATCTAGGAAGGTTTTAGAATTAAGGGAATCAGGAAGACTTGGGAGGTAATTTTAGTGTCAGTGAGGATGGGGAATTGAAATGGCAGGGATATTGTGAGAGGGAGGTTCCAAACCCAGCTTTCAAAAGTGCTCCACAGATACTCTGGCTGGGTAGAGGGGTCTGCTGGCTCAGGGTGACCGAGGGAGAGGAGCTGGGGTGAGGCAGGAACCCCACCATATAGGAGCCACAGTATTTGAGTCTGGGCCTGGGTTCTGCCTTGGGCAAGTCACCTCCTCTCTTAAGTCCTTGCTGTCCCACCTGGAGAACACCTAAACTGTAGGTAGTCAGGAAAGTCAAATGAGGCAAAGGCTGGCAGAGCACCTTGGTAAACTGTCACGAGAAATGTCAGGTATCCGCCGCTGCCACCAGCTGTGCCCATGATCGATTTCCTGCGCAGCCCCCCAACCCTCTCTTACCTGTGGATTCTACCTGGGCCCCGGACCAATCTTACCCCAGCGAGAGGGAACACGGGAAACCACTCAACTGCTAGGTAAGCCTTGCTCTGGATCCTGCTCTTGTGTATCTGGGCACTAGAATCTGGCCCTCACTTTATTCCTGGTAATTCAAAAAGCACGTCATACCTCTGGTTCCAGAAATTATTCTACATTTTGGTCTATGCCTAACTCCTCCAGGGTCAGCAAGCTTTTACTGTAAAAGGTCAGGCAGTAAATATCAATATTTTAGACCAAACAGCTCCTTATCACATAGGCTTTATTTTTTACAATCCTTTTAAAATATAAAAACTATTCTTAGCTTAGTGGCCGTATAAAAACAGGCTATGTGCTGAATATGGTCCCAACCCCTATCCTATTAATACCCAACAACTTTCTCTCCCTAAAGCCCTAAAGTCCTGCCCTAACCTTTCCAGCCCTCCTAGGGCCACAGTCTGTTTCCGAATCCCAGTTTCCAAGGCTGAGTCCCTGCTGCCACCTGCCTAGGACACTCCCTAAGCGTACCGATTGCCTTTGGTCTAGAACAAACCCTTGGACCTGCTGATTTCCACCCAGTCCCATTACAGAGATGTTCCCAAATAGTCTGTTCCATCAAAGTAGGCTGGGCCCATGTTCAGGTCCTAAAATTCCTGGTTTGGAATGTCTGCCAGCAACTGCCTGGGCTCTAACCTGAGACTGAGGGTGAGTATGGACAGAAGCTCACAGAAAAGACAGTCACCTGAAGCTACGACTAAGCAACTTTATAAAGGAAATACTTGCTGTCCTCTTGACACCATCCTGATTTTTTATTCTCAAATCTCAATGCATATGCATTGTATGTATACAAAATATAATTTCTCTTATAGTTCTCTATGGCATTTTGTCTGATTGGGGAAAAACAATCCACTTGTTGGGTCTGGCTTTTTAGATAGAACCCCTCTCTGTCACTTTTTGTTTGTTTGTTTGTTTGTTTGTGAGTGCCCATCTAGATAGACTGTGACCAGGTCTGGCAATACCGACAGTTAAGATGACTGACTAGCTCCTTGTGTAGGTCTAGCAAAAAGCAACATGCATCCAAGTGTTGGCCAGTCTATTCCTTCAGAAGGAAAATGAGGCCATTCCTTTACTACCTTTCCTTCCTTAGACTAAATGTTCCCTCCTTACTAAATCAGCCACCCAAGACCAGCTTCTCAACATTTGTCTTTCTGATTAATTCTCTGCCTTGGAACTGTTTCAGTTTTGTCAGACCAACTAGGAGTCCGTCATGCATCTCACACGCAACTTGACTGTGGAAGAACATAGCCACAAAGTTGTGTTATTCACTGAGAATAAATAAAACCAGGTGGTTTTGAGATGGGTGAGTGTTACTAAGGGGAAAATTAACTCAGCAGTCACACAAGATGAGAAAGCAGATAATGTTGGCTGTTTCTGCCATGAGAGCCACTGTTATACACTTGTTATATTTTACACAAACATTATAACCTAAAATACATTCACAAATACAAATAATACCCAAACTGAGGAAGGCATTCTGCTATCCCTGCATCTCAGAGATGCTCTCCAAAAAGTAGACAATTAGACCCTCTTTGGCTAAATTACTTTTAATGTGGCATGTCAATGGTATTTAGTACAGTAATATGGTATGTCAGATTCACAAGTTAGCATGGCTCTTTGTGCTTGAAATACTGAAATTGACAACTGTGATTGTGACTTTATTAAACATCTAGATGAAGGAAAAGCAGTCTGCGTTGAAGGCTGCAGTGTCTGGCTCTGGGCAGGCAGGTGGTGGAGGTGGGATGTCCACATGTGCTGTTGGGTGTAGTATCCAGGGGTGAGGGGTGCCCACCTTGCTTGGCCCCGTGGTTCTGGCCCTGTGGTTTCCAGCCCTGCTGAAGAGCAAGCTGTGTTCAGTGCCACCCTGAGGAGAAAGATCCTCTGAAAGGGAGTATACTCTTGGCTTTCTTTGAATAAGCTGCTTTGGCAGTGAGAAAAGCTCCTTACCAGCCCAAAGTAGCTTGCACTTGAAATACTGCTTCTAAGAAAGGGGTGGAACCCCATCAGCGTTCTCACTGGGGTCTGAAGCTATCCTTCTGCACGGTTTGACAGTATACACTTGTACTGGCCAACAAGGGATCCTTACTCAACTCTCATAAAGTTTTACAATGTATGATTCATTTCAGAAATGAGACTTGATAATGCAGATTTATCACAACTAGAAACATGCCTTTAAAATGTGATTTAATGATGCCTATACTCATTCACTGACATCTTTATAAAACTGTTAGTGTGGAAATATATTTGTCTTTTCGACAAATAATTCTTCCTTTTACAAGTGTCGTGCAATACGAGAGCCATACATTAGGGTACAGCAGGAAGAACAGCCATGGTCTAATTACGCCCGGCTGGGCTGCATGGAGCACCACTGCGGCCTTCTTCAGATCCCAGGGATACCACTGGGCATAGCAACCATCTCCCCCTTCCCTGCAAGCTCCACCCAGGTGCAAGTCCCAGCTCAGGGTTGCTACTGTAACTAGAGGGGAGAGAAAGGCTCTGCAAGGTCACGCAATGTGATAATGCAGTAAATAAACAAGCTACTGATTATGATTTAACACCGCTTTTCTTCCCACCTTAACTTGGTTTATGAGCAGATCTTGATGATTTAACCTTTTAGCCAATTAGAACAGAAGGTTTGATTGACAGCAAATGAATAAATAACATTTTAGTGCAGGAGATAGAATCACCCTCCCCTGTTAATCAGTCCCTCTGCCCATGTGCAGGTAACACGATATTTATCACTCCCTCTGTTACAGTCCCTTGGGGTGTCATTTCATGGCCTACCAGTAAAAACTTCACATTTACAGCAACTGCCCCTCTATTACTGTCGATAACATCTAATTGATATGTCAAACCTCCAAGGAATGCAGTAAATTGAAATGCTGCCTCCCCAAAGAAAATAAACTGGCAAACAGGTAAATCAGCACCTGCCTTCCTGTAATCACCCAGATGCCCCCAGTCCAGAGTCTCCCTCTAGAAGGCCACTGGCATCTTCTCCCCACCAGTCTCAGACACCCAAGAGCTCAGTGCACAGACATACAGGCCAGGAGCACCATAGAGTCCTGCCCATAGAATGCCACAGGAAACCTGAGCACAGCGCCACTGCAATCTTTTCGCCGGTGGAAGCCCCAAGAGACGGTGGCGCAGCAAGTATTAGGTGGGGTGTACTCTGGGAAAGAACAACATTAACCTAACAACAGAGCAGATCTCCTCTGAATAGTAGGCAGTGCTGTCAGAGATGTGATCTCATTTACTGTCCAAATATCCCCACAGGGCAGGGAGGAGCTGGAATAATTACTCATTGTTCTGAAGAAATGAAGCCCTGAGAAGGCCTAAGCACTTACCATGAATCAGATACATTTGACACTGAACTGTAAGATGTGTCTGAAAAAATGGAGCTGGTAGCCACTCAAATACAACACTTACAAGTATCACACTGATGAAGGGAGAAAGGGCTAAATTAGCACGGACAATTCATTCAGTTTATTTATTTAACAAAAGAACTCTAATTTTAACTGTGGACAGAATGAGATAAAGTATGTAATCCTGTGGGGGTACCATGAGCTGAAAAGGCTCTAGCTGAAGAATCTCTGTCTCTTCCAGGAAAAGCCCACCAAGCAAATGTGAACAGACATTGGAGCTAGACGCGTTACACACACATCACGAGCAGGTCATGTGGCCACAGGTGTTCTTTCTGGCTTCCCATTCTAGTTTTTCTCCCACTGCTTTATTTACGTATTCTCTATTTTTTTTTTTTTTTAATAGATCTCATGTGGGCAAGCCAAAAGAAATGAGGTTCTAACCCTGAGTTTAGAGGAAGATTTGTAGATTGTCACAACAATTTCCCCACCACACTACAGTACCAAGTCATCATTCTTCTAAGCAGGGGGACATATGCCTACACAGGAATTAGATGAATTTAGATGCTCAGTCATCTTTCTTCCTACCCAATTCCTCACCAACCACAGGTCCGCCCTCACCTTGTCACACCCCTCCAGCTCATTTTTACCCATTTCAGACAAACATTTTTATTCCCTTTGTTTTTCCTCTTTCTTCTTTTTCTTTTTAAAAAAAAATGTGTTATATCCAGCTTCAACATCTTCCCCAAATTTTCCCAATTTCTCTTCTTACTCTGGAAATCCCTGTCTTGGTCTTACTTTTTCCAATGCGACTTCTTAACAACTCTGAGGTATGGATAATTCAGTAATAAGATTTATTTGAGTCTCATGGCTGTACAGCCTCCTTTTCTATGTTGTCATTCCTCTTCTGGAATTTATCTGTCTGCCTGGCTCAGCTGGCAGGCCCCTGGCCAAGGATTCCTAATCTTGGGACAGGGCCATGAGCACACTTCTGGATGAGGGCCATCTCATAAAGACGAGGGAAAAAAGGACTGTCAAAACTAGCATCACTGCTTGGGGAAAGAGGAGCTTGGGGGCAAAATCAATGTTGGATGAAACACAGGTTTTTAGAGACTACCAGCCAAAGTACACATGATATATAAACAGTAGCAATGGAGAAACTCTGCACCAGAAGATCTGAACAGGGGTAAGGGGATCCAGGAACGTAACAGAAAGAGCTTGTATAAGACAAAGATGTGCAGGAGAGAGAATGGTCACCACGGAGCCACAGACCAGTGTGTAGCTGGTTCAGGGAAAAGCTAACACTGTTTTTTCCATTTCTGATTTTCATGATTTATAGATTCAATCAGAGTTCTTCAAACACTGCCCAGTAACACATGCAGCTTAACACGGGGCTTGTTTCCCAATGTGTGTCAGGTGGTGCTTACTCTGCTTACGAGGCTTGGTTATTTAGAATGAAATGGTAATTTCAAGGTAATAATGAAATGTGATGCTGCAATCCCACAATCTAATTAGTGTAAATCCATAAATGTGGGTCAGAAAGTCACATTTAGTTTAAGGTAACTAACTTCTGATGGAATTTCCGCTGTTCATAGTGACTGTCTTAATGGGCTCTCCTATGAGACAGGCACGTCACCACCAGGGACAGAAGATATGAAAGCAGGTGCTTCCTCTGTCTGCCCCCGGGGGGTCCCTGCATTTGTCCTTACACACTTGGTCAGAAGTCCACTTACCTTTTTCTCTGCATCTGGAGCCCTGAAGTCATCCATCCCTCCTTCCACAGACAAATGGGACAGGAACAAATCAGCTCAGGCAGCTGCCATCTCTTGCCCAGTGCTGGGCCCCAGTGTCTCTGAGATTCATCTGAGTCAAGTCACTAGCAGTCACATTCAGAGGTAATGGGGGGAGGCCGAATGCTCAGGGTACATTAGGAAGCTAGCCCAGCAGAACATGAAGGTGAAGGCCAAGGACGGCCCCAGCTGGTAAGATCTACGAAAACAGAGACATTCTCTGGCCCTTAACTTGATGTCCTCTTAGGGAACCATTCCTTTAGTTACTCAAAAAATATTAATATGTACCAAGCATCATATGGATGCTAGGAATGTACATATGAACAAAGCAGACAGGGTCCCCTACGGTTAGAGAACTTAAAGTCTACTGGAAAAGACATACATAAAAAAGTTAATTATAAATAACATAGAATTATATGCTGTGACAGTTGTTAGGAAGGAATGGAACACAGTGCTATGAGAGAGCAACAGAGAACAACTCGGGCTTGGCTGGAAATGGTCATTTAACCAGCCAGGCAAAGAGCAGAGAGGTTAGGGACTCTATGAGAATGCAACCTTGACTTCAAGAAGTTTATGCTCTAGTTGAAGAGATCTAAGGTGCATGATCTTAGTTTCCTGACCAGAGGGCCAACCTGCGCCCCCTGTAGTGGAACCACAGAATCTTAGCCACTGGACCACCAGGGGGTCTTCCCTGGTGGCTCAGAGGTTAAAGTGTCTGCCTGGAATGTGGGAGACCTGGGTTCAATCCCTGGGTCGGGAAGATCCCCTGGAGAAGGAAATGGCAACCCACTCTCCAGTACTCTTGCCTGGAGAATCCCATGGAGGGAGGAGCCTGGTAGGCTACTAGTCCATGGGGTCGCAAAGAGTTGGACACGACTGAGCGACTTGACATGACATGACATGGACCACCAGGGAAGTTCCTAATGATATCTTATCTTTGTTTAGAGTTTTACTACCAAGAGAGTACCTCCAGGGCACCAGTCCACCTGAGGCAGATAGGACACATAGATAACGAGAGAAGACTAACAAGATAAACGCACATGCAATCAGTGAGCACAGTCCACTGGCAAGGAGGAAGCAGGAACGCAATCAATGAGCACAGTCCACTGGCAAGGAGGGAGCAGGAACGCAATCAGTGAGCACAGTCCACTGGCAAGGAGGGAGCAGGAATGCAATCAGTGAGCACAGTCCACTGGCAAGGAAGGAGTAGGAGGCTAAAGGTCAGACATGGATTGATTAACTTCTCCACCTCCCAGGCATCCCAGATCCTAACACCCTGTCTTGCCTGACAGAGGATGAGATGGTTGGATGGCGTCACTGACTCGATGGACATGAGTGTGAGCAAGCTTTGGGAACTGGTGAAGGACAGGGAAGCCTGGCGTGCTACAATCCATGGGGTTGCAAAGGGTCAGACATGACTGAGTGACTGAACTGAACTGTCTTGCCCCAAGTATACTGAACTATTTCTGTACCCACTGCTCCCCTTATACAAGCATCTGCTTTAATGTGCCCTCATTGTTCTGTGCAAAGGAATGTTAGGCTTGTTCAGGTTATGAGAAAGAGGTTTACCTCAGGTGTCAGAGAGGGCATGAGAGTGCAAGACCCTGTCTCTTGTGGAGAACTGATAAGATGCTGATCCCCACCTCGGTGATCAGACTGCAGGACCCAAAGACTGGCAGCCTGTGCATAAGGAACTGCCTGTGGCTGCCCTTCTCCGGATGAGCAGCAGGCAGGCCCCTGGATGCTTTCATAGCCACTGAGCGGAAAACCAGAGAGGAGCACATGGCGGCCCTGTTGCTGCTGCAACCTTGCAGAAGCAAAGTCAGCAAGTGGGGGCTGGAGGAACACAGTGGCCCACAAGACAGTGGACGTGTGTAACATGCCCACACGTGGGGATCAGACATGCTCACGATGAGTCTGGCAGGGCTGCTTCAACTGGTCCCAGAATAGCACACGCAATAAACAAGCGTGAGAGGAGAAAGGTTACAAATCTAGGGGAGATGCCATGATTTTTGACTTTGGAAAAAACAAGTATTAAAAATTCTCAAACCTGAGATGTGGGTCAAGGAACACTTAAAACTCTCACGGTGCCTGCTCAGGTGTGAGGGCACATGGGTATGCACGCATGCACACGAAGTCCCAGAATTAGTCCCCCAGACACAAGAGGCTTCTAAAGCCATTTTGTGGTACCATGGGGATCCAATTAACCACAGTCTCTCACAAACATTAAAACACTAGTTAGACATGAAAAACACTGCTGTGCCCCATCAAAGGCGAGCCCACAGCTGACAGAACAGCCCCGAATAAAACAAAGACCTAGAGACGGCAGGGTTGCTTTGCAAGCAATCGACTTTCTAACCATTATCTGACCCAGGATTTTACGGCTGAAACAAGCAGAGGTCGGACAGTGTGAGTGTCACCACTTAATAAGGGTGTCCTGGAGTGGCCTTCTCATCCGCTGGGTGCCCCAGGTCGCTTCCTAGGGAGACCAAATGCTGTGTGCAAGGAGACGCAGAGCAGCGTCTAGAGAGGCAGTCAGACGCTTCCTCTCTCCAAGTTTCTAGAGTTCTGGGATTCTGATTGCTCTCCAAAGGAAGCCACTTCTGGGGCTTGTGCTTTGAAGTCCTGGCTGAAGTCATTAGTGCTGCCACTTAATGTTGTTTCAAGAGCACATATTTATTATGTGGTTCACAGTTATATCCTTCAGATGTCGAATCCAAAGATTCCTGGAGGCCTAAACAATGAGCCTTTCAAAAACATGAAGAATAGAGAGCCACACAATGAAGGCCGGTTGAACACTCAGACACTCGGCTCCCCACCAGTTACTGTCCTTGTCCTCTCTGCTCTGACGGGCAGGAGTGAAGGAAATCGATCCAAGGCACAAGGCAGCCAGGGCAGTGGGGCTGGTGGGCCCCGGGGCGGCTGAGTTACTGGTTGAGGGGCCGGTGGGGAAGCTTCAGAAGAGGTCACAGACACGTCTGCAGACGCTCACAGCTCCGTGTCCATGGAAAACGAGGGCATGATTCCTCCTGCTGACGGAGCTGGGGGTGACAGTGTAAGGGGGCAGGCGGCGTGGGGCTGGCAGCCTCCCCATGCTGAGAACCCAGGCACCTTGAGTCTGATGGGCGGACAGACGAGAAGAGCGAGTTCTTTTGCCACCGGTGCTTCAGGAATGATGTGGGGGACTTCCCCCAGAAGAAGTCCCTCTGCCTCACCCTCTGGCTGTCGGCTGTCCACCCTGCTGGCTGGCTGCCCGGGCACCAGGGCGCAGAGCCACAGGGCTTTCCTATCTTCCCTCAAGGGGGCCGCCCCACCTCAGGTCCCCAGCCAGAAGATCTCACGCCCCCGCTGCAGTGGCTCTGCTCCGATGCCCGTGGCCTCTCGTCTCTCACCAGTGCTCCCGGGCTTTCCTGTCTCAGGCGGCGTGGGGCTGGCAGCCTCCCCATGCTGAGAACCCAGGCACCTTGAGTCTGATGGGCGGACAGACTGGAGAAGAGCGAGTTCTTTTGCCACCGGTGCTTCAGGAATGATGTGGGGGACTTCCCCCAGAAGAAGTCCCTCTGCCTCACCCTCTGGCTGTCGGCTGTCCACCCTGCTGGCTGGCTGCCCGGGCACCAGGGCACAGAGCCACAGGGCTTTCCTATCTTCCCTCAAGGGGGCCGCCCCACCTCAGGTCCCCAGCCAGAAGATCTCATGCCCCCGCTGCAGTGGCTCTGCTCCGATGCCCGTGGCCTCTCGTCTCTCACCAGTGCTCCCGGGCTTTCCTGTCTTTAGTCTCTCTTACTACCAAACCACTCTGCTTACTTTTGTAAGAAAAAAACAGTGAAGTGCCCACCTCTAGGGTTAATAGAATCAGGGTTTCTTTCCCACAAAAAAGCTCTGCACATATTTCAAGATACTTATCATGACCTCACAACTCCCTCAGTCTTGTCTTACCTGGTCTCATTCTACCCCTTGTTCCTTCAGTTGATTCCCCCCATGAAACAGCTTCCCGAACTCTTATCACCTGGTCCCCCTTCAGTGTACTCCTTTAAGCATTCACACACCCCGACCAAAACGGGGCACGACAGGAAGGTGGTGTGGGCATATGGGCGCTACGCAGTCAGGGTACATTAAGACTGCCTAAGGTCTGCAGCAGCCTCATCCTAATCATTACCTCATCCTGAGTTTGTGGCCAATTAAAACCACAGCACTTTTTCACACGAACTTCTCTCAAGCTTGACTGCCCCCATACTGTACTTACACAATTGATTTTCTGCACCTAAGTGGAGGACATCACATTTATCCCCATTAAGTCCCATCCTGTTGGTTTGGTCCCACATTAGAGGCTAGAGAGATCATTTTGAATCTCACGTTTGTCATCTATCACAGTTGTCATCCCTCCTAGCTTTAGAAACCCAGGAAGAAGGCCTTCTGTCTTCTTTCAGGGCATGACAGAAACAGCCAAGTGCTGAAATGTCCAGGACCAAGGACAGAGCCAGAAGTTCTGCATCAAGGCCTCTTTCTTTCCTCTTCCCTATCCCTACCCTGGTCTCCAGTCCAGTCCATCAGCAGTATGTTTTCCAAAGCCAACCACTTTTATCATCTCCAGCATCACCATCCTGTATTCTCTGATCAGGGTTATAGTGCCAGCCTCCTTACTGTCTTCCCGCTCCATTATTTACCACCCTCCAAGTCATTCTCCATACAGCAACCAGAGTGATCTTGAAAAAGCAGAAATCAGTTCACATCATTCCCTTGCTTAAAACCCTCTAACAGCTCCCCATTACTCTTAGAATCAAATTCAGCCTCCTTAACAAGACCTAAATATCATATACAATCTGAGATTCATGAGTCTCTCCATCTCCAATTTCTCCTCCAAGCTTCAGCAGCACTAGCCATCTTTCTGTTCTGTATACACACAAGCCCATTCCATTTTTATAGCCTTACCTCTACCTTAAATTCTCTTTCCCCCAGCTTTTGTAAAGCTGGCTTCTATATCATTAAGCTCAAATGTCACTTTTTTAGAGTGGCTGTTCTGACCTCAAGTAGCTGCTTCTTGTAGATCACAGACTTATCACTATCCACCTACTACCCTGTGTCATTTTCTTCATAGCACTTATCAGCAATGAGAACTTACTTGTTATTGCTGGTTTCCCCCAACTAGAGCGTAAACTTGACGAAACTAGAGATCTTGTCTGCCTTGTTCAGTGCCTAACACTTAGTAGTGCTCAATTTATTTCTTGGATGAGTGAAAAACGGTATGAGTTATAGAATCAGGAGAAGCCAAATATATTTGCCATGACTTCACTTGCCATAATAAAAATGGTCCTTGCTTCCATTCTTTCACCATTACTATAATCAACTTTGTAATTACTATTTACGATGTCATCAAATAATCAAATTGAATTACTAGCACTGAGTCAAGTCAGACAATAACTGGTAGTAAAAATGCATTATGTAGGATAACACAGACATGCTATTCAAAAACCATGTACTACGAGAGACCTCTGTGATGTTGGTACAGAATCAACATCTCATATGCAGCTTTGTGGTTACAGGATTAGATTGCTTTCATTATCAAAAGAACCATTCATCAGAGTTGTGGCTCAGTCAGGTCAAGTTCATGTAAATGTCTCTAACTCCTACACTTATATATACTTAGATATTTTCCAGTATAACAATGGGACAAGGATCATTCTGACTTCAATATCTGAATTTTACTGACTTAGAAGCCCATTACAATGCTGGTGTAAGGTTTGATTTACAGTAGGGACTTCTATTGTTGACCTAGTGGCCAAAACATAAAGCCAAGTCTAAAAGGTGCTGACGGCCCATCAAGGGCCACTGAAGCTGCCCTGGCTCCCCTTCCCACCCTGCCCCGCTCCCCACCGTGTCCCCGGCGCCGCTGCGGGCCAGGTACACATGCGGAAGGTGGGATCGGTGCTTTCAGTCTGATAGCAGTGCCCTCTGGTCTGGGCTTTGCTCTCCTCACACCTCGAAACTCCACAATGAACTCTCTGGATTTGTTTGTAAATTAACAATGTGTTAAAACAGTAAACCCTGGTCCCGCCACAGATCTGTGAGGAGAGAGCCTTGAAGAATAAGAAAGAGGTGAACACTCATATACAAGTTTTCAAGGTGGACATACATTTTCATTTCTCTTGGGTAGATATATCTGTGAGTGGAGTTTCTGGGTCCCATAATTTCTAATGATTGTGCTATCCATGAGTCCCTTGAATTCCATGACTTTTAAGTTCTAGATTAGGAAACAGATGACCTCCCAGATCACTCATGCACATTAACACATCCCTTCAACCAGGTGGCAGGAATGTAGTAGTGAACAGACGAGATTCAGTTTCTTGCTCATCCCTAAGGAGAGGTGCGCAATTAAAATGGTGTCTCTTGAATCCTTAAGTGGTTCTGTCATCTCATCAGGCCTAAATCCTCCCCTCCCTTCCACGTCTGTTGAGTCCAGTTTCAGCACTGATTGACGAAGGGCAGCGGGGCTTTCTCACATTTAGCCTGAGTTAGGGATTCTTCCTCTTCCAAGTTTAGTCTGGAGAGCTCAGGATAACATTCAGAGATGACAGTGAGCTGGACATAAAGAATGACCTAGAATTCTTCTCCAGTGAGAGAAGGGGCAGGGGTTGGGGAGGGAAATAAAGACTAGCATTCCAGGGAGTGGCCCCACCATATGGAAATGTACAAAGATGAGAAAGCACAGACTGTGTCCAGAGAAAGAGCCACAGGCCGCAACAGTGCAAGACAAAGGCACAGTAGTGGGGCTGGCACAGTCTCCCCTTCCTATGTTAGTCTTCCACACCCCTACATCTCCCACCCCATTCCCTTTTTCTCCGGAATCAAAGTTCTTCTTTTAACAATATATTTTTAATTGAATAAATGTGACATGTAACACTGTGTAAGTTTAAAGTACGTTACTTTGATGCATTTATTTATTGTAACATGATTGCCTTTATGGCAATACTTATCACATTACATAATTAAGTACAATATTATTGTTGGTATTCATTATACTGCGCACTGGATCTCTATGGCTTATTTACTGTTCATTAAAAGTTTATACCCTTAAACACCATTTATCTTATCCTCCACCCTCAATTCCCGGGTAACCACCATTTTACTATCTGGCTTTTTGTCTGTTTGTTTTACAGGTTTGTTTTTTTTAGATTCCGTATCTGGGTGGATCACACAGAACTTGTCTTTCTGTCTGTCTTATCTCACAGCATATCGTGCTCAACATCTATCCACTGTCACAACTGACAGAATAACCTTTCTTATGGCTGAATAATATTCCATTATGTATATGTACACCTTTTTTTAAATCCACCCAATGACAAAGTCCTTAAGCCAGAGAACCTCTCTTACTGTTTTTGTGAAAGCTGATCTTCTCATTTGCCTGTTGAGGCTGTGGAGAGTCTTGCCTCCCAAGGGTTTCCTAGGGAGGCTGATGATGTAAGAAATCCACTTTACAGGATGCAGGAAAGAGTTCAGTGAACTCTCAACCTGAGCCTGGAAACAGGATGATGAGTAGCAATGTAACAACGACTCTGTGCCTCACGTGCAGTGGGTATTCAAATATTTGTTGGAAGAAGGCCTTTTTATACTTTCTAATAATTATAGATACATACATACATAACTTCAGCTAGATGTATTCAGAATACACCTAGAAAAAGTTCTGAGAGCCATCAGCAGTTCAAAACAAGAGCAACCACAGTCTTGCCTGCTTGGGCTGAGGAGAGTGCCCAAAGGACAAGCAGCAAGGGACCATGAGGAGCACAGGCCTCTTGCCAATCTGAACGCTTCCAGCAGGGAAGGAGGTGGGAAACCAGACAACAGCCCCCAAAAGTTTTTTTCCCCCCAAAAGTTTTCAGCCCATTCCCCAGGAAACCCAAGATAAATAAAGATTCTTCAACAGAATAGAGATAAAAGATACAATGAAGACATAGTGTAGCACAAAACTCTCCCCAGAAGGGTCCTGGCTGCCACTGGACTCTCCCGGCTACAGTTCCTTTAAATAAGTCTCTCTGCAGGAACCTGGATTAGAATCCCATAAAGAGGTATGGCTTCCTCCTAAAGCTCAGGTTGAGTCCTGCCCACTCCAGCAAGCCCTTCCCAGGGGATGCTCTGCTCACTGGGGACACCAACCTCTCCCTTAAACCGCCCACTGTGGAGCTGGGCCAACTGGGGTTTAATGCAGATTTTCGGCAGGGTGGTCACACTTCCACAGCTGGGAGACCTCTTCTCTCCAGATCTGCAGACCTCCATGCTGCCTGTTCAAGTTTTTGATCTTCAGGACAGACAGCAAGAATTTGGCTTGGATTATTCCAAATTTCTTTTTTCTGCTATACCACAATGATAACCTTTATTTAATTTACTACAAGTCTTAACAATCTGTTACAATTCCATTAAGCAATAATATAACTCCCAAAGTATAACTACTCATTCATTCATAAACTCATTCATTCACTTATATATGGATCATTTCTAAGCTCCTGCTCCATGTCAGGCTCTCCCCTGTTTTGGTGATTCAAAGACATGGTCCCTGACTCTTGAAGGGTATCAGACAAACCTGTAAATACATCAGAGATCGTCTTTGCAGCATATTTAACTTCTATGACTGCAGCCTCCAGATTTCCCACACCAGTCATGGGGTATATTCTGGGAAGACCCCAACCCCACCTAGACCCCATTCTGTTGCATCCAGCACAGCACTAGGCAGAGAGCAGGGCTGAATGGGAGCACACCATGAGTGGTTCAGCAGCCACTGCACCATCAATGGGGCCTCACTCTACCAGCCCCAGACTTTCAAGTCTTACTTTTTGGCAGGTGGAATTAAACATGAGGCAATAGCCTTTCTACTAAATGACAAAAAAGCATAATCTGAGGGTCGATGACCTTTGTATTCATTTGAACAACTCAACCTTTCTCAACCAGAGCAGTCATCCACCTTCACTTGTGAACCTGAATTTGGCTGCCACATTTGCATGCATAATGTACTGAAAAGCCTTCTTTATAATGTTTACTTCTATGTTTCTTCCAAATGAAATCACTGAAGGGCAAATTTGATTTTCAAATCAGTTTTAAAACATCTGCCTTCTAAAAACGTAAGAGTAAAGAGATAAGACTTTTAGATTACAGGCAAGGGCTGATTATTTTAACTGATACCACTGTATCCATGCTAAAAATACAAATATTAAGACATTTTTAATGCACACCTAACATTTAATGGATGTTAACAGTTCACTAGGAAAAGGTTTCCAGGCAGATGTGTTCTCAGTGATTTTAGGACTACAAGGTGACCCTTCTTTCAACACCAACTCATCTGACCTGGGTTTCAGCACCTCGGTTTGTTGTTCCATGTGACCACAGTGCAAATATAATTTAATTATACACATTACAGTCTACGTCTCCAGGAAGCTCAAAAGTATTTAATACATTTCAACTTGTTAATATTATTTTTCCACTTCCCAATAAGACTATATGAGGTTGCAGGGTTGTCTCTAGAGATGGGGGTCCTTACGGCCGCCTGGGCCCAGGTAAATGCGATAAATCCAGAGTCTAGGCCTAATGAAACGCAGAGAAGCAGCTGCAGGGTTGATTCTACCTCATAAGTAAGAGTCAGAAGCTCATGCACATATGTTGTGTGTGTACAGCACACATGTATGTCAGTATCTCTATGCCTGTCCAACCAGTAACCATTTCTAGGAGAACTTTAGAACCACAAACATAAATATCAGAAGGAGCTATGGAAAGTATGGTGGATTTTATGTTTTCCATAACTTTCACACCTTTTCTGGTAATAAAACAATAACTTGTACTATTTTAATAAAAGCTGCCCTGGGAGTCCAGCACTGAGCCCTGTTTGAGGGATGGTGTTCCCCAGTTGTGCAGGCAGAGATACAGGGAAACTGAAGGGCCTGCTGAAGGACACTCTGCCCTTGGTGACAGAATCAAGGCTGAGAGCCAGGTCTCCTGGCTTCTAGTCCAGGGGCTCTTATTTTGCCTGTTTTACTTCATTCATGTGCAGTTAATGTTGCCATGCTGCACACTGTTCTTTCTGGCAAGATTCTGGTAATAGTTTAAGAGCATAATCACTAAGATAAAGGTTGAGCTTGAAACCATTTTACATTTAAAACAAACAATTCCAAAACAGACTTTCACATCCATGGCTGTGTTTTTCCCTCCTTCAGGGTCAACTCTCTTTGGAGTGGGGCAGTCACCCAGGGCAGCCACACTACAAACATCAGTCCATGTCCATAGGCTCTTGAACTTTGTGGTCTGGTAGATTTTTGTCTAGCACAGCACCAACCTCATAGTAGATACAACTGACCTTTCTTTGATCAATGTGGGGTTTAAACTGCCAGAGTCCATTTATATGTGGATATTTTTCCATAGTAAAATCACTGTGCTACATGGTCTGGAGTGGGTTGAATCCATGGATGTGTAGGAGCTGTGGGTACAGAAGGCTGACCATAAGTTACGAGTGGATCAACCCCCATGCTGTTTGAGGGCCAACTGTACTTCATAAAGTGAGCTGCACTTCATAAAGACAAAGGTCTGCACAGGCTTCCAGCAGGTAGATGCCCTATGAGTCCTGGAAGAAGGTAGGCTGGCCTGGAGGGTCAGAGCAAGGGCTGAAGGGAAGCCTGGGGCTGCCACCTTTCCCCAACCTTGATCTCCTAGAACAAACCTTCAGGATTTCTGTGTAAATGCTACTTCAGAGAGAGAGAAGAGCTGCTGAAATCTGAGCCAGGGGAGGAGGGCTAGGGTTCACTGCAGAGAGCTTGTTTGGCTCCCAGCACCGCTGGCTGAAGTGTAACAACTGAGGTCACCACACTTCAAGGTATAAGATGAGAAGGTCAGTGATAAAAGATGAGCTGACAAGCTCATCTTGGCGGCAAATGGCCCCAGACCAATAGTGTGCCCCAGATGGACAAGGTCACAGATCAAGTAGGAATCAGGTAAGGGAAAAATGCAGTAACAAAGATGTCTATAAAGCCATGCTTCCTGTTTTTTGAAATTCCACATCATCTGAAGGTTCTGAATATGTAAGTATTCATTTCACAATTAGACCTTCCCTTTTTGCACCATGGATCTCTCTGGCAGTCTGCTGAACTACGAATCCCTTCTCAGAATATTTTCAAATGCTAAAATAAACCACACAAGGAAACCAATGATACTGATACACAGTGCTACCCACAGAACCCTTGAGCAAAATGATACCGAAAGACCCCTGGCTACAGGGGGAAGGGGCAATCGCCTGGGCACTTGGCATAATGGTGCTGCACAGGACAAGACTTCAGAGCCTGGAACCTCAGATTCCGGATTCCTTGTAGCCAGAATCCTCATTTCTCAAGAAGAACTTAAGATAGACATTCTTAGAGGAAAGGAACGCCTCATTTAAGAAGTAATAACTATGATGATAGCTTTTATATTCCTTCCCTACACCCTCTTCCCCATTCTCTCTCTGTCATGTGCTTTTCCCCCTCAGCGCCCTTCCCAAAGAGCATGCTGCTGCTGCTGCTAAGTTGCTTCAGTCGTGTCCGACTCTGTGCGACCCCATAGTCGGCAGCCCACCAGGCTCCCCTGTCCCTGGGATTCTCCAGGCCATGGCCTTCTCTGCCCAAACAGCATAGAAACGAGGAATTGGCAACACTGGTACAACTGCTGGGTTCCCTCCTTGAAAATTCAATCCATAGCTTTCCCCCATTACTATACTTTTCATTGCACTAAAATTCATAAATCATGTGATGTATATATTTCTAAAGGAGAACACTGGTCTGTGACATCATTCATACAATTTGAGAAGCTACGCCCAAATCTGACAGCCAAAGACTCAACATCCCAGCAGAAGCTAAACAATAACATTCAAGTCAAATGCAGGGCAGACCACCTCTGCTTTGAAGACAAGACCCTCATTCTCATCATGACTGATTGCCAGCCCACAATGTTCCATCTGCAGTGACAGGTCTCCAAGTAAAATTCCTAAGTAGAAGTATTACAAGGCTACAAATTCTAATTTAATTACACTGATGTAAGTAAACCCTAAAGACAACCTGCTGGGGTAGATATCAAATCCCAGTAAACAACTAGAGAATGTGGGCACCAGTGATACCACGGCTCCACAGATTTCACTAGAAAATGGTTTGTTCTATTGGTGTTTGATTAAAAGCCTGCTTCCACCTGAGTCAGGGCATTTCTTGTGCAGAGTCAATTCAGTTCTACCTGCAGGACAGCCTTTCACTGGAAGGCCCTGAGAGAGGAAGAAGACAGAACAATAGCTCCCCAGAGTCACTGAAACAGCATATCTGGACCCACATCTGAGAGACAAAGAGCTGTGAGTACAGATGTGTCAAGTGGGTGGGAAGCACCTTTTCCGAGCAGCGCTGGACTTGCTGGCATCTGCAGAAAGCCTGGCCTCTGCCTGAGCACACATCACCCAAACCCCGGCTGGTCTTCATTCTAACTGTGCAGAAGTGTGACTTGTTTGCTGAAGTTTTAATAAACTTTCTTCATAAACTGCACACTACTTCTGTGATTTAAATGAAGTTTTACGCAGACATGGGAAAGCAAACAGTTACTCAACCTCAGTTTGCTTTTTAGGTAACACTTGGTAGGAGTCAGCTGACAAGAGAGTCTTTTGATATGTATGTTGTCTCTGAACTAGAGTTCAGGCAAGTGGCCCATCTTCTCTTTTCTTTATAAGTCCACACAGAGTTCTGCACACAGAGGATCAATCTATCATTCTGATGAACAAATCCAACCTTTTGTGCCAAAAAGGCACAATCATCCTTTAAAGGTGAGGTCAGCTCAAGAACTTCTGCATCTTACTTGCCACCGTTCACTGACATCTTAGTTTTAGCGAGTGAGACACACCGAAGTCTCAGGTAAGAAATCTGCGGGAAGGCCAGCTCTGTGACAGATAAATGGCAGTGCCCAGTGATCATGGAAGTAGCAAGGCTCCCATCAACATGATTCATAACACTTCCCTGATATCACAAAATCAACAGCTGCTGGTCTTGCTCAAGCCATCTGATAGGGGTAAGCGGTTACCAAGAGACCTACAAAAATAAATGAATGAATAGATAATGCCAGCTATATCTCAGAAAGGGAAAAGGCAGTCTGATGAAAAAGCAACCTTAATTTATTAAAAAAAAAAAAAAGAACCCACTGAATTTTACGGCATTCCGAGCATCAAGGGAAAGTCAAAGGATGATTTTAAATGGAGGTAAGACGGCTTACAATGTAAAGCTGTGTCTGTTTCTTTTCTTGAATTATTTCCCAATGATTGAAAAGAAAAATCAGAGCAAGAACTCCCACCAGTCTTGAGTGTGTGACTCGGGGAAGAAGAGTACACAGCATAATAGCCATCCTTCTCTCTCCAGGAAGGACACCAAAGTTATCTAGGGCAAGTTCACTTTATACTTAAGATACAATCTCTTACAGGAAATTTAAAACAATAACTTGAGACTTGGCAGTTTTATCATCCAAGCTATTGGGCTAAGCTTCAAGCTACTAATCCCCTGAGGAAGAGCACAGCCAGGAGACAGCTAAAACGAGCTTAGGAATGTATATAGCCATTTTATTATAAATGGCTACTTCAGCACCATTTTATTTGACTTTGACTTTTTTAAAGGCAAGATTAGCTATTACACATTTTGGACACACTTGGAAAACAACTTGTCAATCTATCTTGTGAAAAAAAAAAAAGATGACTCTGGAAATTCATCATACTGGTGAAGGGGAAAAAACAAAACCACCCACATTTTGGCTATCACTAAAAGCCAAGCAGAAAACTCCTGTTATTAAGGATAAGTGGAAAATTACTGCTTATTATTGGTATTACACAGTTTACAGAAGCTGCAAGTGCTCATTACAAACTGAACATCACACTTATCATCAGAGAGGACAGCCGGAGCCCTGGCACAGCCTGCAACAAAACATGCTCAAAGTGTCAAGGCTCCCTGTGGCTGACGTTATTGTTTCCAGCACAAAGGTAACAAAGGAGTGGATGGGCTGAGTGTGCAGGCTGCAATCCTGCCATCCCCAGGAAGAGCTTCTCTGCTCAAAGGCACACTTGAACTTCCCTCTGGCATGCTGAAGGCAGAAGGAGTGATCCTTAGTTATCCACCAAGGCCGAGCTCACTCCCATCTATGTAGTACGTGTTTCCAGATTTAGCATACTGCTCGCTCCCATAAATGTCATCCCCACTGACTCACTCAGAGAAGAGTTGGTCTAGCTAAGTATGTCAGAATCCACAAATGCCTCTATTTACATTTGGATCAGGCCCCTCAGTTACTACTGGTTCTGAGCTGACTGGGAAAGCTTAGCTAACAAGCCCATGAGGGAAGAGAAGCGCCCAGCACAGCGCCTGACCTAGAGCGGTGGCAAAAATATATCCCCTAAGTGATGGATGGATCAATCACATGTTTTTGAGTTAACATGGGCCTGTGTCCCATGAATTGGGGGGAGGTTTTAGCAGGGCAATGATTCAATCAATATGAGTTGAATGATAACTTTAGATAAGGAAGTGACTTAAGGAAATAGTGCCTGAGACTATCAGTTGTTCCATCCACAAATAGGAATGACTTAGAAGACTATGCCCTGGCCTCCCTTCTCATCTCCTCAGAAATTTATAAAGTTAATTAATATTAATGTATGACTATGATATTAATGCAGTGTGACGGTATACATTTCAAAGCCAGACTAGAGAGCCCAAATTGAAGGCATCTGCAATTGTGGACTACAGCATGCACCATGTCTCACTGAAAACTGGGTCACTAACTGTTCCTGTGGCCCTCTGTCCCCACAGGGCAACCCAGCCACACGGCTGTGCACTCGAGGTCTACAAAAGCCCCATGAACAGGCAGAGGCTATGGCACAGGGGCCCGCTGGTGCTGTGAGAACATGAGAACATGAACTTTGGGGTCATACCCTCTTGGGAGTTTAAATTTGGGGGTCTCAACATTAGATTAGTATAGGTTTGGATTTTTATTTTAACTTAGGAAAAATGAAAAGATTCAGAAATGTGAAACAAATAACCAAGCTTCCACGAGCCCTTCCTTCCCCTTCCCCAGCACACCCTAGAGGAAAGACCATACATTTCAAAGCTCCAGCAGTCGGAGTTTCTATTAAGCCTATATATCCACTGCCAAATCCTACAGAGAATTCGGGAACTCCCTAGAGAACCAGGAAGGAAACAGGAACAATATAAACAAGTTATTTTCATCTGACAGTGGCTGCACCAACATGCGCTGCCCTCCTTTGCCTGAGCATCCCCCACGCATGAAATGTACACCGAAGGCTTTGAGAACCAGAGGGGAGGAATCCAGTGTTTCTCAAGAGAGGAAAATCACCAGGATTCTGGGACAAGTTTACTGTGCAACCCCGCCTGGAGGTAGAAGGACGAGCAAGATGACTACTCACCACAGCTTCCCTTCAAAACTGTGCAGCCACATCACTAAGAACACAAACATTCTTTTGCTCACGTTAGGGTTTTTTTTTTTTTTTTTTTAATGTGGGCTGTGAACCACTGCATAAATTTGGATCAAGAGGTGAAAAGTGTATGAGGAAAAAGCACTCACTAACTCCCTCTAAAACATCTGGTAAATGTGTGCAATTCCAGATGATCACCACTCTGAAACTACACTTTAAACTTTGTAAGAAATGTTCATTACTGATACTCAGTATGTAATTTACAACCACCATGGTGAAATTCACTTACATTCCATTTCAAGGGATCATGAAAAGAAAATGTCAACTGAGGGAAAAATATGCTTTATGATCTTGGCTTAAAACAGAGGAAAAACACAAATGCAAATCTCTTTTGGTAGAAGGAAATAATCTAATAAGTGGCCTAATGAACAATGTAATGATTTTTAAAGTAGGCAATAGGAAGGAAAAGGGAAGAAAAACAGAGGCTAATAACTCTAAACCTGGATAATGAAGCCCTAGGTAATCTGGTTTAGAGACTATAATTTTAAAACCAAGTTTTAAAGTATGAATTATGATACAGCTAATAGGCTGGTCAAATTAATACTGTGTGGAGGAAGTCATAGTGACAGCAAGGTAGGAAATTATGTGGAAATATAAGTGGACTTCTTTGTAATCTATAGTCTTCATCCTATCTTCTTAAAGAGTCTATTTCTGACCTGTATGTCTGATTTTAAAATCTGAAGCTCACAGGTCCTTTAGTTGGGAAATAACCAGTTTTCCCAGCTATAATGCAGGCCAATAGTAGGTGGCCAGGCTCAAATGCTTTTTTCCAGAAAAATTACCTAACCCTACGCCACATTCTGATTATGTCTATATGCTTACAGCCCTTCTCTCTCTTTTTTTTTTTTACTGTAGTCTTATAGGCCGTGCAAAATTCCAGGGAAAAGGGGATTCAGAATCAGGAGATCCATTTTCTAATCTGGACTCTCTCATTAGATGAGGACTTGGAAATGTACTTGTGCCTTCTGTCTCAGATCCGCATAAATAAACTGAGAGGTCTGGACTATGAATTCCAAGGTATTTTGAGTCACAATATTTTAGAACTCCAGGATCCTGTTTTGTATTTTACACTCTCTCTGTGTGTGTGTATGTATGTGTTATGATGGTTCCTAAATGTTTGGAAGTTGTGTAGAGTCTGTAAGTTCCTTCAGAGGAGAAACATCTTCCTGGTTCCTCAGCATTTTCCTTCACAATGTTGCCTCTATCCACTAGGGTCACTCAATACGTATGACTCAATCAAAGTCAGTTGGGCTATGCATTTGATTGTAGATCTATTAAGCAGAGGCTACTCTGAAAAAAATCTGGCTTGTCCTTCCAAGGTAGCATGGGAGTGGGGGGGCATAGCACCTTGAAAAATGGCTGGATTGGTAAAAAGCAAACTTCCTCCCAGCCTAGCCCTTTATTTCCCCCCTCTCTGAAATGGATCCAAGAAACAGTGAATGTTATTAACTTAGATGTAAACAGATTACAGTGAATATTCAGTTAACAGAGCAAATTACTTGTATTTGGGAGGAGAAAGATCAAGGAAGAACTCACAACATATCTGGCTGGGTCTTAAGGGGAACAGACGACAGGCAGAGACTTGAAGATTAGCCAGCAGAAATACAGATAATTAGCTGATCTAAAACATGGACTCATTTGGCAACAGTAATTGGGCCAGACTAAAAGTAAAGTAGGATACCTGTAAGGAGAGAATTAAAGTGATAAAGATTAGAAAGTCTGGTTAGAGTCAGAGAGATGTAGTATTTATTTATATACTTGAAATCTGGACGTGAGGTCTAACAGTAGGATAGATAGTTGAAAACAAGCAGTTTGGGGAGAACTGGTCATGTGGAGATAGACGATGACCCAAGCAAGGACCTGAGGGTTTCTCAGTTGACCATTGGAGGTGCCTGTACAAGGAAATAAGACACCAGAGCCAGGATAACCCAGCAACAGTATTCCAGACACCAGAACAGCAACAGGTGCAAACAGAGTATAGACTGAGGGAACGCCACTGGAGGCCAATATAGTATTCTGGGAGAGGTATGAGCATCTGAATAAAGATGGAGGGAACGCAGGGAATAGAAATAAAAGAAGAAATGATATAAAACAAAAGCCATGGTACCTGACTGGTTGTGGAAGGCAAAGGAGAGGAAAAGCGTCAGAGGGGTAAGAGGTGCCCAGGAGAAGCTGTATCACCACCAATTTGAGCAGGGACATCAAGAGAGGAGCTGCTTTATGGGGAAAGAGGAAGATGAACCTAGTTTTCGACAAATTGAGTTAGAGAAGCCATTCCAGAAAGGGCCAACATTTAATAGAAAATATGAATGGAAAAGACCCCTGAGCCAAGAGAATAAATCAGATAGTCAAGGAAGGGTGCCCTTTTAGTTCTATAAATTAATTCTATGTGCATGCTGGACCCCTGAATTTAACGGGAACACTTTCTCCTTTTCTTTCTTTAACCTAAGAAGAAAACATCAGCCTCTTAGCACCCTGGGACTAAGCTGAGTCAGCGTTAATCAGGGCATGATTATCCTGACAGCACTTCTTATTCTGACCCAAGTCACTCTAAGAAGACATAGTCAAAACAACACTGACTTTCCTTCCTGCTGCCTTTGTTCACTGACCAACAAACAGGCTCTGCTTTCCTTTTCAGCGGATCACATGCTGACCATTCATTCTAACAAATGGATCTCTGCGGCAACTGCTGTTCTGGTGTCTCTAGGAGCATAGCTTGCTTGCCTACTCGGGGTTATGTGACTCTGACTAGAAGCCCAGGGTGAGAGGGCAGACTGCACTGCTTTACTGGCAACGCCTATCTGAGAGAAGGGGTTAATAATCCAGGGTTGCTCATGGTAAGGGGTGTATCCCAAGGACCTCTCTGGACCCTCTTCAAGCCATCCTAAAACTCTGGGAGGGATCCAGAGTGAGACCTGTTCTATGGAAGACTCCACTCTGCTGGGAGAGACAAGGCCTTGCAAGTGGTTTTGAGTTCCTCCCCAGAGATAATGCCAGTTTCTTTTTCCCCCTCTTTTTTAACCTTTTATTCTGAAAGTCCAGAGAAACAACTGAAACATATTAACTTGACAAACTTGGGATTTTAAATCAAATCAATTTCCAAAGTGAAAGGGCACAGCTGGCAAATGGTTTTTAAAGCACTCAACCCCTCCATAAAGATAAACTTTAAGAATATTTAAAAATAAACGTAATGGACTTCCAGCCAGTAACCAATCTAAAATGATAAACTGTTACTGGGGGATATAGTGACTAACTTGAGGGGCAAGGATAGATGGTGGAAACCAGAGAAAACTAAACCTCTGGCAATGACTGAATCTCTGGAATAAGACTATAAATGAATCAAGGATGACAGATCAATAATGGGTTAATAAAGGAAAGCTGGGAAGACACATTCCTAGTCCACAAGGATTATAGTATCAGGGCAACAAGCAACTTTGATTCTCTCCCACAACTCCTGCTAGTTCTGTGTGACAGCATCTGAGCTGGGATGAACAGAGGTCCTGACTGAGCCCTGTGATGACAAGAGCTCTGGACAGAAGCAGGGCAAAGAAACCAACGTGTATGTGTGACCGGAGACAGAGGTGGCCCTCACCCATGCATCTGTTCACAGTGCAAGCGCTGGGTCCTTGCTAAGAGACTACGGCCAGACCAAATCCCCGCTCTGCTGGAGGGTACACTCCAGCGGGGAAAGAACAACAGTAAGAAGCTTGCTAAGCAGAGTGTCAGTGCAAACTGTAGTTGTCATGTGAAGGAAGAAAGCTGGGTTCTATGAGAGGGAAGAGCAAAGCAATGGTCGGGACAGGTGGTCAGGGCAGTTTCTGAGAAAGAAGCCTTGAACTGAGAACAAAAGGATAATAAGGGTTACAGATAAAGGGTGGGGGAGCGGGCTCCAGAGAGAAGCCACTGGCATCTGCAAATGCCCTGTGGGAGGGCAGAGCATGATTTGAGCTGGAACATGAGAGGAAGTGAGGATGGTGTAAACAGGGGGAGCACAAGGAGGGGAATGAAGACTAAGTCTGGAGAGGCAGGAGGAGGCCAGGGTGTGAAGGCCTCAAGGTCATGTGAAGAACCATGGACTCCATCCAGAGAGCAATGGGAAGCCAGTGAAGGGTTCCAAGCAGATATAGGGCAAGAGTAGTGCTTGGAAAATGCCACTGTGGTGACAGTGAGTGAGATCAACTTAAGAAATGGTACAGAAAGACTGTCGGGGGGAGTGGGTGGGTCAGTTAACAGAGCAAAGTAGAGAGGAGAGAGGGGATGGTAGTTGGCCTAGGTGGTCTTGACTGATCTTTGTGATTAGAAATTTAATATTAATATGAAAGCAATTTCCAAAAAATGAAAAATCTTTCTGATTATGTGCATTTTAAGTGTGTCCATGCAGCTCATTGATAAAGTTTTACTGTTGTATGCTTTTTTTTTAATAAAAGGCATGGAAAATTTATTATCCTCCCAGAATAACGTGGCTCCTGGGTAGCAAAGGAGAGGGAAGAGAGCTCTCAGTTTCTCCCAGCTGATCACTAGTTATCCAAGGAGACTGCATTTCTTTCCAGAGCCATCACCTATCAAATGGTCTGGGTGGGATGGAGCCTCTCCACTGGCAGTCCACAGAAGCTGCATACAGCTCTAAACTTATAACTCACATAGTTCACATACTGAGCATTGAAATCTACTTTCCATATGGCTTCCAACATAGGAGTAAATTTTTCCTTAAAAACTTTCTGCAATACACAGAGGTAAATCCCTTCTCTGGGTATGCAGGGAGGAGTGCCTGACTCCCTTTTGATGTTCTTTATTCCAAAATACTCATCGAATCCTGCTACTCATAAACCCACAAACAAAAGCTTGATGAACAAGTATCTCCAAGTCTGGTCTGACAGGTAGATGCCTTCTAGGGGTAGGCTCTGATATCTTACTGTGAACATGGGGGTCTGCCTCGATCCAGACTTGTCGTCTGTGTTTTATCTGAATTCCATTGTTTTCTCATTTTTTTGCCATTCTTTTTACAGGTACATGTTTCTCTATCATTCAAGTTCTAAAACTCTTGACAAAAGTAACAGCAATGTTTGCCCTTTTAAAAAAACACAAGAAAGAACATGACTAGCTTTTCTCATTGCTGTCAAATGCTGTGTAGAAAAATGGAATTAAGTATGGAAAGAGAAAAATAAAATCTCCATCGAACATTTAGAAGTGACAATTACACAACCAGAGCCCATTAACTGGCTCACACTTCAAGAAGGAGCAGCAAGCACAGCCCTCCAACCTCGCAGGGAGGCGCTCTGAGGAGGGCAGTCGGCCCATTACCCCAGCAGGCTCCCAAGAAATGGTAACATTTCAACACAGGACCTATGCAACAGCCAAAAGCTGCAATCCCATCCTGCAAACTAAAACTTGACACTATCCAGGAACTTCTCATCAGCAGTCTCACTGGTGAAGTTATTTCCTCTGTTAAAACCTACTTTCTTTCTATTGCATCACATTAGTGACTCCAAGTCCTCACACACAGCCCCCAAATCACATGGTTAGCAGTGCCCTCCTGGAACCAACCTGAGATTTTTGTTTTGTGAAGTGTCAGCCTAAGAAACAAAGCTGGCAGCAAGGAAGCTTTTTCAGCTTTATCACTAAAAATGGCAAAGATGATGCAGGCAAGGTAAATAAAGAGTCTAGGTTTAAATGTCCCATGTTTCAATCCTGCTACACTTTGGCAGAGTTTACTGAGGCTGTAACTCTCCACCTTGAATTTATCCCGTTGTCTTCAACCACTGCAGCACTTAGAGGAAGAAACATGACTCCTGGTCCTGAGATTCCTAGTGAATAAATAGCACCAGTTACAGAAACACCCCCCAGAACAGAATGTTGGCCCTCCCCAGCACTAAAGGACAGTACATTCAGCAAGGGGACACGCTGCTTGTCAGACAGGAATGTGGTCAGGCTGAAGTGTAGGGAGCAGAGCAGCTGTCCCCACAGAGGCCTTGGCAGGTGGCACAGGCAACGTGCTCCTCAGAGAAGGCCCAGGGAAGAAACTGCTTCAAAGTTAGGATGCTACAGAAATTGCCTGACCCCAGGTGCTGCTCCAAGCAGGCCCGACCCCTCTGAGTGGGGAGACTCAAGTGGACAGGGACTTCTAAAGTACTGAGGAAAGACAAGAGGAAGAAGTACTCTTGGAGAGCTGGGCTCTGAGAGGACCAAGGGGAGAAGCATGAGGAAAAGGGGGCTCAGGTGTCACTTTCAGGGAAACACTTGTGCTTAGGGTAAGTGGCCTCAAGGTTCTGAAAGGCTAGTAGGATACTGCTATGTGCAGCACTTATTTAATTTCTTTAATTTATTGTTGACAGTGAATAAACCATGCTACTCTGCCAGTATATGCTATTCAAATAATAGCAAGGATAAATCTCTACAAAACATTTATGGCTGTAGCTAGAAAACATACTTTTTAAATAAAGATTTTTATTTTATTTTAAGAGAAGTACATGTAAATTGATCAAAAACGTAGGGAACCAGAAATAATTTCCTAACCCTATATACAAAGTAAACCTTGTTAGTGGTCTAGCATGTCTCCTTCTGGGTTTCTTCTTCCATAGTTTTTTCCTACTTGTGGTAATATTTCTGTAATTTTCAGTCCTGTCTTAAAAATCTTGAATGAGTAGTTTAAGTTATTAAAGTGAAAGTGAAGTCGCTCAGTCGTGTCTGACTCTTTGCGACCCCGTGGACTTGAGCCCACCAGGCTTCTCTGTCCATGGGATTTTCCAGGCAAGAATACTGGAGTGGGTTGCCAGTTCCTTCTCCAGGGGAATCTTTCCAACCCGAGGATTGAACCCTGGTCTCCCACATTGCAGGCAGACGCTTTAACCTCTGAGCCACCAGGGAAGCCCAAAGTTATTAAAAACTCTTTTTTTTTTTGGTTGCACCATGCAGGATCTTGGTTCCCTGAGTAGAGATTGAACCCAGACCCTCGGCAGTGAGAGTGCACAGTCCTAACCACTGGACCACCAGAGAATTCCCTAAAAACTCTTCACAACATCATTTTTAATGAACACTTAAGCTGAGGAAGAAAACTTATTCAAAAGGAAATATGAGTAGTATATCTGGCAGGCACAGATAGTTTATGAGAAAATGAGGCTAAATTCTAGAGGTACTAGGTAGTTTCAGATTAGGATGACAGAATTCTCAAGCAGAAAAATAAAATTTTCAGTAATATCCAATTTTTTATATCTAATTTTTTATATTTGCCAAAATGTTTGCCAAAGGTATAGTCTTAGATGATGGCCGAGATCACTAACATTTTGGCAGACACAATTATTAGTCAATGGGGCCGTGACAAAGTGAAGAAATGGTTAAAAAAATGAACACAAATGAGGTCAATATGAAAGAAGCTCAAGGTGTGCAGGAAGCAAGAAGGCTGCATAAGATGAAAGAAGTACAGCCAAGCACAAGCAAGGAAAGGAAAGGAATAGGGTCCTTGAGGAATATCAGCAGCCCATGCGGTAGAACTTTTGGGAATTCAAGCTCAATACAGCCGACATTATAGGCACATTTACCTTGTTCCTTCCTGGAAACCAAGCAGGGGACATCAAAGAAATACAAAGGGAATACATTCATAATAGTGTTGCGAACTGAAAGGAAGGCTATTAGCAAATCAAGATTTTGTTGAATTTCTACAATATGGCAGGTGAATGAAATATTATTCATAAATCTGAGAGGAATTAGGCAGATTTCCATAGAGCAGCCAACTGAGCAGGATGGAAGAAAAATTATTCACACTCGGCCATGCATACTATTGTGAACTTTAAGACCTTCAAAGATGTAGAGAAGATCCTAAAGGTATCTGTGGGGAAAAATAAATTACTACAAAGAATAAGAATATGATTATATCAGATTTTTCTCATCAGCAACATTAGATGCTCAGTTCAGTTCAGTCACTCAGTTGTGTCCGACTCTTTGCGACCCCATGAATCGCAGCACGCCAGGCCTCCCTGTCCATCACCAACTCCCAGAGTTCACTCAGACTCACGTCCATCGAGTCAGTGATGCCATCCAGCCATCTCATCCTCTGTCATCTCCTTCTCCTCCTGCCCCCAATCCCTCCCAGCATCAGAGTCTTTTCCAATGAGTCAACTCTTCACATGAGGTGGCCAAAGTACTGGAGCTTCAGCTTTAGCATCATTCCTTCCAAAGAACACCCAGGGCTGATCTCCTTCAGAATGGACTGGTTGGATCTCCTTGCAGTCCAAGGGACTCTCAAGAGTCTTCTCCAACACCACGTTCAAAAGCATCAATTCTTTGGTGCTCAGCTTTCTTCACAGTCCAACTCTCACATCCATACACGATCACTGGAAAAACCATAGCCTTGACTGGACGGACCTTTGTTGGCAAAGTTAATGTCTCTGCTTTTCAATATGCTATCTAGGTTGGTCATAACTTTTCTTCCAAGGAGTAAGCGTCTTTTAATTTCATGGCTGCAGTCACCATCTGCAGTGATTTTGGAGCCCCAAAAGATAAAGTCTGACACTGTTTCCACTGTTTTTCCATCTATCTCCCATGAAGTGATGGGACCAGATGCCATGTCTTCATTTTCTGAATGTTGAGCTTTAAGCCAACTTTTTCACTCTCCACTTTCACTTTCATCAAGAGGCTTTTTAGTTCCTCTTCACTTTCTGCCATAAGGGTGGTGTCATCTGCATATCTGAGGTTATTGATATTTCTCCCGGCAATCTTGATTCCAGCTTGTGCTTCTTCCAGGCCAGCGTTTCTCATGATGTACTCTGCATATAAGTTAAATAAGCAGGGTGACAATATACAGCCTTGACGTACTCCTTTTCCTATTTGGAACCAGTTTGTTGTTCCATGTCCAGTTCTAACGGTTGCTTCCTGACCTGTATACAGGTTTCTCAAGAGGCGGGTCAGGTGGTCCGGTATTCCCATCTCTTGAAGAATTTTCCACAGTTTATTCGGCTTCAAATTCACCCAGGAATAAGAACAGGAATTTCTTACTTAGGGTAGCAGCAGGCATTTCTCCTCAGAGGGAGTCCTTGCAGCAGTCCACACAACTGTACAAGAGCCATTCCTGCTGGTGTGCAGGCGACAGCTCAGATGAGCACATAAAACTTATACTGAGCAAGAGTGAAGCCACTCTGGTCTAGAAGCCTCATATTTCAAAATGAAACAAATCTCTCTTGGAATAGCTCCATAAACACAGAGCCAGAACTTTCACAAGGGACACATCTAATCACAACTCATCACAGTCAGGAAACCCAAAGCTATGACTTCCAACCAGGTATTTTAAATTTCTCCCATTTCAGTTCAGTTGCTCAGTCCTGTCAGACTTTTTGCAACCCCATGGACTGCAGCATGCCAGGCCTCCCTGTCCATCACCAACTCTCAGAGCTTGCTCAAACTCATGTCCATTGAGTCAGTGATGCCATCCAACCATCTCATCCTCTGTCGTCCCCTTCTCCTCCCGCCTTCAATCTTTCCCAGAATCAGGGTCTTTTCCAATGAGTCAGTTCTTTGCATCAGGTGGCCAAAATACTGGAGTTTCAGCTTCAACATCAGTCCTTTCAATGAATATTCAGGAGTGATTTCCTTTGGACAAACTGGTTGGATCTCCTTGCAGTCCAAGGGACTCTCAAGAGTCTTCAACACTACTGTTCAAAAGCATCAGTTCTTTGGCACTCAGCTTTCTTAATAGTCCAACTCTCACATCCATACATGACTATTGGAAAAACCATAGCTGGGAGTTCTCCCAGGCTAGAGGCAATTTACCAATCAATGGTGATTTTATTCATAAGCAATACTGCCTGATAATACAGCCAACATTCCATTTCTCTCAGGTTTTCAGGGGAAGAGATCTAGAAAGGTAACTGGGCCAAAGGACAGTATTTCCTACAAAGGATAAAGGGTCTTATTACTCCTTTACCTAAATTCTACAAAAAGAAAAACAAATGATCACAGTTGTAGAGTAGGCCTCAGAAGCAGTCTGTTCAAAAATTAACCAATGATGGGAATGGAAATAGGTGTGGCCACTGTGGAAAACAGTACAGCAGTGTCTCAAAAAGCTAAAAAGAGAACTACCACGTGACCCAGCAATCTCATTCCTGGGTGCATATATATATACAAAACCACTAACTGGAAAAGATACATGCACCTCAGTGTTCACAGCAGCATTATTTACTATTGCGAAGATACGGAAGCAGCCTGTGTCCACCAACAGACGAACAGATAAAGAAGCTGTGGGGGGTGTGTGTGTGTGTGTGTGTGTATACATATACAATATACTTGGTCATAAAAAAGAAAGAAATATTGCCATTTGCAACAACATAGATAGTCTTGAGGATATTATGCTAAATGAAATAAGTCAGACAAGGAAAGACAAATACTGTATGGTATCATTTACATGTGGAATCTAAAAAATACAGCAAACTAATAAAAGGAAAAAAACAGATTCACAGATACGGAGAACTAGTCATGACAAGTGTGTGAGGAGGGGCAATATAGGGGTACTAAGAGGTACAAACCATCCTGTACAAGATAAGCTATCAGGATATACTGTACAATGCTGGGAGTACGGTCAATATTTTATAATTGCAAATGGAGTATAACCTTTAAAAATGGCAATCACTATACTATATACCTGTAACTTACATAATATTGTACATCCACTATACTTCAATTTAAAAACAGGAAAATAATGAAATAATGAACAAAAATATGCTTTAGGAGCTTCTGTAACCGGAAAAAGAAGCAATTAGGAACTCTAGGAAAACAAAAAGCAGGCTATCATGAAGCTACTTATTTATCATTTATGGAATAATTCTGGGCACTTGTAATAAAATTTAATCTGTGATTTGAACATAGGACAACTCTTCCAAGGGTGACACAAGTCTAGTGACACGGAACAGCATTTCTTTTCCTACAGAGCCAATGAATTACTAGGTCTATAGTGAACAATCTTTATGTGATCATAATGTTACAGTGAGTTCTGAGTGGTTTTCCCTTTGCAAAATCAGTTTATAGCCAACACGTGGAAGATTTAAATAGGTCAAAACCCAGAAAATAATACCATCAATCTCACAATTTCAATGAGGTGGGACAGTTAACTGATGGGGAGAGACAGAGGGACACACAGTCATGGTAATTTCTTCACTAAATAGTAGGGAGTCAAGAAATACTATCTACAATTGATGGATCAAAAATAAGAGGTGTAACCATTTTGTCTAATTTTAAAAGAAGTAACAGTAGTGAGGTTCTCACTTCCAATATTCATAGGAAGGACTGACACTGAAGCTGAAGCTCCAAGACTCTGGCCACCTGATGCAAAAAGCTGACTCATTGGAAAAGACCCTGATGCTGGGAAAGATTGAGGGCAAGAGGAGAAGGGGATGACAGAGAATCAGATGGTTGGATGGCATCACTGACTCAATGGACATGAGTTTGAGCAAACTCGGGGAGATAGCGAAGGACAGGGGAGCCTGGTGTGCTGCAGTCCACAGGGTCACAAAGAGTCAGACACGACTCAGTCACTGAACAACAACAAGAGAACAAGAAAGAAAAGCATAACTAACAAAAGTGAGGAGTGGTCAAGTAAGCGAAACTCATGTTTTCATACCAAGGAGTCAGTGAAGTAGCCAAACAATAAGCAGAGATATAAAAGTATTGCTTATAATTCAGAAGTTATAAAGACTGAAAAAAATAGTCAAAAGTAGCTACTGCTAAGGAATGAAACAAGATGGGAGAGTAAATATTTTTCTTCACTTAGATCTTTTTGTATAGTTGAAAGTAACTTTCCATGGGCAGATTTTATATTTATAATAGGAAAAAACCCTGATGTTAGTATTTTACTGTGCTGACACAAATATCAGTTCAGTTCAGTCGCTCAGTCATGTCCAACTCTTTGCGACCCCATGAACTGCAGCACGCCAGGCCTCCCTGTCCATCACCAACTCCCAGAGTTCACCCAAACCCACGTCCATTTCGTCGGTGATGCCATCCAGCCATCTCATCCTTTGTCGTTCCCTTCTCCTACTGCCCTCAATCTTTCCCAGCAGCAGGGTCTTTTCAAATGAGTCAGCTCTTCACATCAGGTGGCCAAAGTATCAGAGTTTCAGTTTCAATATCAGTCCTTCCAATGAACACCCAGGACTGATCTCCTTTAGGATGGACTGGTTAGATCTCCTTGCAGTCCAAGGGACTCTCAAGAGTCTTCTCCAACACCACCATTCAAAAGCATCAATTCTTCGGCACTCAGCTTTCTTCACAGTCCAACTCTCACATCCAAACATGCCCACTGGAAAAACCATAGCCTTGACTAGATAGACCTTTGTTGGCAAAGTAATGTCTCTGCTTTTTAATTTGCTTTTTAATATGCTGACACAAATTTAGGGTTCAGCAATTTAGAAGCCAATAGAGAAAAGGAATCAATGATTAAAAAGTGGAATAAGGTTAAAAGGTACAGGAATAGGTTATATGAAAAAAGAATAAAAAGTAATTTTATAAAATCAGCCAATACATTTGTGAAAACATGGATAAACCTTGAGGGCATTATGCTAAGCGAAATAAACAGGGACAGGCAAATATTTTATGACCTCACTTACATGTGAAATCTAAAAAAAAAACAAACTCATAGAAACAGAACAGATTGATGGTTGCCAGTGACGGGGGCTGAGGGAAATGGCTGAAGATAGTTGAACAGCACAAATGTCCAGTTGTAAGATAAGTTCTGGGGGTGTAATGTACAGCATGATGACTATAGTGAACACTGCTGCGTTGCATATTTCAAAGTCACTAAGAGGATCTTAAAAGTTCTCACCACAAGAAATGAAATTGTAACTAGGTGACATGATACATGGTAATCTTATTGTGGTGACCCTTTCACAACATATACATTGTGTTGTACACCCTAACCTTATACAGTGTTATATACCAAGTACATCTCAAAAAGCTGGGAAAAACTCCACAGCAGTCAATATGAAAACAGAATTACTGGGATTTCCCTGGTGGTCCAGTAGTTAAGACTCCACACTCTCAGTGCAGGGAGCCCAGGTTCAATCCTTGGTCAGGGAACTGGATTCCGCATGCCACAACTAAAGATCTCACAGGCCTCAACAAAGACGTGGAACAGCCAAAACAAAAACAAAACAAAAAAACCCACCAGAACTATCTATGATAGAAAACAAGCTTTTATCACGAAAGTTCCAACTGTAGCGGAAAGGACACCAAAAAAAAAAAAAAAAAGAAAGAAAGAAAGAAACTATCCTACTCCAAGAGCAGGAACTTACAAGGAGACATGAGAGAATCTCATTCCCTAGTCTTTTTCAGAGGACAGCAAAAATCTGTCCCCTGATTCCCTGACCAGGCAGAATGCTATCAAGAGGCAGGGCTATGATCTCTAAAGGTCCTATAGAATTTCATTTATGTTACTCACATACCTTATTTCACTAAAAAAAAAAAAGAAAAATCACCCAGGCTATAATTTTTGAAGCTAACAGGATCCTCTCTTGAGGACTGCTCTAGAGTACATTAGTTCAAAAGGAAAGGCTTTCTTCTTTTATCATCTGCATATCTGCTACTATATCTCTTAGGACCTTACTCAAAAATGGAAGGCACAACAGGCTCAGGTAATGTCTATAAACATGAAATCATAATCTTTGGCCCCACTGATTCCTAGAGGGTTAATAGCACTTGCCTTCTTGCTATTACTCTTGTTCTTCTAATATATTATTTATTTATTAGTCTTTAAAACACTTACTGCTATAGCATCTAAGTGCTAAAATACAAGGGAAAAAACATTAAAATTATTGAACTCCACCAACTAATGGAAACAAAAAATTAAAAGGAGGAAAAATAGATGCTCATGATTTAATGCAAGACTACTGGGAGAGGATCGAATGAGTGAGTCAAGGAAAACCAATTTAAATAAATACAAAATCATTACGATATGTACCTTGTCAGTAGTTAGTCCACCAGTTCTTATTGAAAACCCAACTGTATAACATCTTCAAAAGGGGGATACAAAACAGATGAGGTATCCAATTTGTAACATATAAAATGACCGAAGAGATGGGTGACTGTAACCAGGGAGATGTGCAAAAGATGAGGAAGCAGAGCGCCTGGTCTGTGAGCTGTATACCCAATAGCAATGACTCTGGAAAGATAACGTTGGTGGTGGTTCATGGGCCTTGAAGGCCTTTCTGGTGTACAAAAAGGATTCTGGGAGCTTGGAAATAAATGAATCACTTCAGTTCCCAGTTTTCATCATCTAGCTTGGTTTAGCAATGCTTTGGGTTCAAGGCGGCAACATGATCCAGGTGAAAGAGATCTTCCTTTTCTCTTTTATAAAATCGGGACAATATCCCACACAAGGTAATTTATATTCAGGACAAAATAAGGTAAAATACATGTAGTGAAGAAATACTAGTTACTAAATAACTATGAGTTTTCTTATGCCATCATAGAGATGGCCACAAGATGTGTGCTCCCCTGAGAAGCGGCTGCTCAGCCAGGAGCTGACTACTTTTCCCAGTCCTACTAGCATCTAGAGTGGCAACTGACCAGCTCTCCCTGACAAAATGGAAGTGGAAGCAATGTTCACCATACCCAGGCCAAGGCTTTCAGAGCCAGGGTTACCTTCTCTCTGTTCTTTTCCCATCTGCCAGCCAGAAGCAGATGATGCTGATGAGGCCTTTGGTGATGGCAGAACCCAAGAAGGAAGATACCTGGGTCCCTCAATCATCTGTGAAGAGTCACCTGACAGCCAGGAACACTCCTGACTGAGGAGTACACTGCTGTGTTAAGCTGCTGACATACTGAAACCACTATTTGTCACAGTAGCAAGCGTTACTCTAACCAGTACACGCATTCTATATAATTAATATATAATAATGGTGCAAACAAGCCATCATTAATACTATTATAAAATCTTGAAAAGATGTTCAACATCATCAGCCATTAGGAAAATGCAAATCAAAACCTCAAGGAGATACCACCCCACTAGAATGGCTATGAACAGAAAACAGACAATATCAAGCACTGGCAAGAATGTGGAAAAGTTGAACCTTGATACGCTGCTGGTAGGAATGCAAAATGGTGCAGCTTCTGTGGAAAAGGCTGGCAGTTCCTCAAAATCTTAAACATAGAATTACTATAAGATCCAACAATTCTACTTGGAGGTATATTCATAAGACAGCTGGAAACACATGTTCACACAAAAACTTGTACAACAACATTCATAGCAGCAATATTCATAATAGCCAAAAATTAGAAACAATTCAAATGTTCACCAATTGATAAATGGATAAACAAAATGTGTTATTTATATATTCCCATGTTATGGAATACCTTTCAGTCATAAAAAGGAATGAAGTACTGACACATACTATAACATGAGTGAAACCTGAAAACATTATACTAAGTGAGAGAAGCCTGGAACAAAAGGTCACATACTATACGACTCCATTTATATGAAATGTCCAGAACATACAGATCCATACTGACAGCAAAGTACTGGGGCTGTGGGAGGTGGAGGGAAATGGGGTGACTGCTAGTGGGTAGGAGGTTTCTTTTTTGGGGTGATCAAAGTGTTTTGGAACATTATGTAGTCATAGTGATGATGGCACAACCCTGAACACACGGAAAACCACTGAACTGCACAATTTTAAAGGGTGAATTCTATGGTATGTGAATCATATTGCAATTGAAATAAAAAAGAAGAAATATCAGCTGCGGCTTTATCTTGCCTCTAAGAGCACTGGTCTCCACATAAAAAGGCACTGTGTTCTTTTCAGGTAATGACTGGGAAAAGGTATGAGGAACCTTCTAGGATGCTGCAAATATGCTAATCTCAATCTGAGTAGCAGTTACATTTACATGGTTCTAGGCTGGTCAGAACTCAGAACGCTTCCACCTGGCATCCCCCACAACCAGGTAAGGTCAGACAGAGCCCAGATGCCATACGCATTGTCTGTTTCCCATGGAGACCTAAAGCACAAACTTTCCTTAGTTTAGGTAACAGTGTAACTAACACGGAGAGGAGATAAATATTTAAAGGTAACCCTGAGAAAGACAGGAGGGTGGGGAAGAGGTGAGAGTCCCCAAATCCTACTTAATTGTATACAGCATCAGCAAAAATCTCTAAGGAAGAAAAAAGTCCCAAAGGGCTAGTGTGGGATGTGGGGGAGGAACTGAGAGAGAATTGCACATGGAAAGTATCTTTCTTGTCCCTGCTTAGGTATGTGCCATTTTAAAAAGTCAAGTTCAAACCACAAAATAAGGACCTTCTTTGGTCATATAAATTTTCATACAAGTATTTAATAGTCAAAACTGAAGTAAAGGATCTTTAGAATGCTTTTACCTCCAAGCAAGAGTATAATTTGATGATTCCAGATCTGACTTTTCATTGGACCTTTCTGAGTCTAGTGGAAAGACTGTCTTTTAAAGTAGCATATATTCCTGAAAGACTGGCACTTACTTGCAGGAGACTTTGGTTCTGTCGGCCACCATGGTCCACTGCTGCTGGTTGGTGGAAACCTCGACATAGTAGCTGTAGCTCCGGTCGTCACAGTCCCACAGCAATAACCTGAGCAGAGGGAAGACACAAGAAGGTGGTCAGCACTCTGCTTGGCTCTTTCCTTAGGCTGTAGGCGTGAGGGGATTCATGTCTTCTCTGTCCTTCTGATTGGTCTCTTCTGCCCACACACTTTCAGGACCAAGGAAAGAAAGTGAATCCCCAACAAAAGTATGATGAAAGCAGAGTCAGTCTGCAGGGAGAGGCTTGTTTCTTTAGGGATTTATTTCACAAGGCACCCAACCAGGCAGCCTCTGTCCCCCATGTGGCAAAGATATTCACATAAGGTGATCACGGAGATGTCCCCAAATCCTCCTTCGTGCTTCTTTCAGCCCTCACCCCCAGTTGTCTTGGCTGAACAAAGGTAACATTCTTGAGACCACTGTTTATGGGGAAACCTGTGCTTTCTCATGGGTATTCTAAGCAGTACTTACTAGCATGTCCCAATGACCTTAATTATGTTTCAGATTCCTTCACATTCCAGACTTCCTGCATAGCTTTGGTAAGATTACCTGATTGGGAGATACAGGCAAACATATGTTCATCAGGAAATCTTTGTTTCTTAAAGATTGTGTTGGTCCTGTTCCTATACCCCTTCTTGGCTCAGATAAGAACCAAAAGCATTGACTATGTGATCCCATTTACCAGAAGCTCAAAAGAAACAAGATATATCTACGATGACAAGAGTCAGAATGGTAGCTACCTCTTGGGGAAGGAATGATTGTGAAAGGGTGAAGGAGCCTTCTAGGACACTGAGAATGGGGTAACTTTGATCTAGTGATAGCTACATGGGCATATACACATGCAAATATTCATATTCATCAAGCTATCTATAAAAGTTTTGCATAATATATGTGTGCTATTCCTCAGTTTAAAACAACAAAATAAAAAAGACTCTAAATAGTATAATATGCATTAGAGTGCAGTCCAGCATTTTGCTTCCGACAGTGAGGAGAGACCACTGTTTTCTATCATTTCAGCCTCAGAAGTCCTTCCCATACAAGATACCTATCTTACTGTTTTACAGTTGGGCACGCACACTTGTCTCCTCCACTAGCTAGAAAAGAGTGAGCTCCCTAAACACAGCATCTATGTCTTACTAGTTTTCCACACTCAGGACCTGGCATAGCGTCTCACACAGTGCCTGCACTCCATGAACATCTGCTGGGCAAATACATTATTTGCAACAACTACAACAATGATCTTATCATTATAATGGTACGTTTCTTTAATGCTTACTGTGTACCAGGCCCTATAGTAAATGTTTTACATGACATTATATCCTTGCAATGGAGAACGCAATGGCACCCCACTCCAGGACTCTTGCCTGGAAAGTCCCATGGACAGAGGAGCCTGGTAGGCTAAAGTCCATGGGGTCACTAGGAGTCGGACATGACTGAGCAACTTCACTTTCACTTTTCACTTTCATGTATTGGAGAAGGAAATGGCAACCCACTCCAGTGTTCTTGCCTGGAGAATCTCAGGGACGGGGGAGCCTGGTGGGCTGCCGTCTATGGGGTCACACAGAGTCGGACACGACTAAAGCGACTTAGCAGGAGCAGCAGCAGCACATCCTTGCAAAAATCCCCTTAGCAAGCATTATTGTTCTCATCAAATGATACATGGTGAAAGTGAGGCTTAAAGCTGATAGGGAATTTGTCTAAGCTCAGTGATGGTTCCAACCTGGTGTCCTGACGAAAGCCCTCTTCTGCAGTCTGTCAAATGTTTTCTTTACTCCTAGTTTATGTGTGTGGGGCATAACTGACAACTTACAACCTATCACTCTACAAAAGCAGTTTGTATTGCTTCCTCTCAATCCTGCAATTACCATCAATGAAAGTCCTTTGCACAAGGTCAGGGTCACCTTTAGCGTCACCTGTAAAGCTATTACTGAAGATTAGAAATGCCACTGTGTTCCCCTTTCCTCTTACCCTTTGTTCCTTGCTTTCAGTTGTGATTTTGTTTGCTATCAATGATGAAATCCATATTATTTAACATGATAGAATCCATCTTTTAAGTAGAGAAAACTATTAAAAGATTTTGGAAAGCATAAACAGATATGTAATACTGTAAGTACTACCGATTCTCTTGAGCAAATCTGAGTTATTTAATCTCTCAAAGTACTCTGAATCAATCAGACTGGAATCTACCCTATTGTTTTTAGGGTCCAATAATTCCACTTGTAGATTAAACCAGCATGCTTGATAAAGTGAATCATTTCTCTTATAGTCATTTCCTCAAATATTACTCTAGTGTCTCAGTACTTTTATGCAGTTAGTCTGTTATTATAATTTATATTGAGTAACTTTTAAAAATGTACTTTTTGATTCTATGTTTGTCTGCTCTTGAGATGAATATGAGCCTATTAGAAAGATGGTTGATCTCTCTCTTTAAAAAATAAATTCTACTCCAAACATGTGGGCTCTGTTTATACAGCATATGTTCCATATATGTTCTGGGCTGAAATAATTCATAACTCTGCCAGAATAGATTAAAACCGGGGTCGGGGGGAACCTTCAAAATAATTAACATTCGCTTTATTTAACAGCCCTGGTCACAGGCTTTTTGAGAGATGCTGTTGAGGCTGCTTTCCCAATGGAATTTTGGTTATTTATGGAGAGCTAGGCTTAACATAATCCATATCCTTCTGGATAATCATGAGTTAGTGTTTCTACCAGTATATCCAAATGAAAATAATCAGTCCCTTTTGAGTTAGACTCTAACCAGATCTTGAAATATTTCACAGAAAAAGATTGCCCCAAGGATATAGGATACAGAGAAGATAAAAGGAAAACCAATTATGAGTAAGTTTCATAAATGCTCTAGCAGAGATTCTTAAAGTAATAGCAGATTAAAAGAATTTTAAAGTTGTGCATATTGTGTCTTATAGTAACTTACTCTATGAAAGTGAAAGTCGTTCAGTCATGTACGTGTATTCCATGGACAATACAGTCCATGGAATTCTCCAGGCCAGAATACTGGAGTAGGTAGCCTTTCCCTTCTCCAGGGGATCTTCCCAACCCAGGGATTGAACCCAGGTCTCCCACATTGCAGGCAGATTCTTTACAAGCTGAGCCATAAGGAAAGCCCAAGAATACTGGAGTGGGTAACCCTTCCTTTCTCCAGGGGACCTTCCCAACCCAGGGATCAAACCCAGGTCTCCCACATTGCAGGCAGATTCTTTACCAGCTGAGCCACTAGGGAAGTCTTCCAATTTCTTTCAAGGTAACATGAAGATCACCCATAATCCAGTAATTTTGTAAACACACTCATGGTAAAAATTGCTTCTTTGCTTAATGATCTATTATGAATATTCTTTTTTACTAACTTTTTTTGGGCATCATCAAATATTTCCCCTCATCTTATGTCCTGATTTCACAGAATTTTACTGTATGGATGCCCCAGAATTTATCTAAATAGTTCTGTTATTGTTGGACATTTAGGTAGTTGACAATATTGTACTGTTATGAAACCTCTGTGATGAACATTCTTAAGCTAGATCTATGATTATTGTCTTTAAACATTGCTATAAGTAAAACTCCTGAAACAGGGTTTATTAGACCTTGACATGTATTATAAAATAGCTGGATACCTGTCCTCTCGCCCCCAATGACAGGCTGTACCAATTTATACTCATACTACCAGCAGTGTAGAAAAATGCTTTGCTTCTGTACATCATCACCAATATTGTGTATTATCTTTTAAAATACTGCCAATTTGATAGATGAAATATATTTCATTACTTTAATTTGCAGCTTTTTACTTATCATTGAACTTGAACATTTTTACCCATTTTCTACTTATATTTATTCATTTGTTAATGACTTACAAGATGCCCTTTATATTTAAAGGATATTAATCCAGTGCCTATCACAGTTTGGATGCTGATGATATTAATTTTTATTAGCCTCCTCTATCGATCTTTACCTCAATAATTTCTCCTGGCCTAAATTCTTTTTTCTGAACAGCAGCCAAGTGCACATACTGGTTGAGACATCTCCTCACTAGTCCTCTATTAGGAGTCCCTGGAGGCTAAAAATGTGGGGTCAGGGTGACTCCTCAGTGGAAAAGGGACACTGATGGATCTCAGGTTGTCTTCACCTACATTTAGGAGTTTTAAAGAGAGATTCTTCTTTTTTTAACTGAATGAAAAGATCCTTTAAATTCTATGGGTCTATCCACTCAGTCACCTCCAACTCTTTGTGACCCATGGACTGTAGCCCACCAGGCGCCTCTGTCCATGGAATTTTCCAGGCAAGAATACTGGAGTGGGTTGCCATTTCCTCCTTCAGGGTATCTTCCCAATCCAGGGATCAAATCCGTGTCTCCTGCATTGGCACGCAGATTCTTTACCACTGAGCTACCTGGAAAGCCCCTTAAATTCTACAGTGCTCTACAATTTTCAAAAATTCCACACACACAATTTCATACAATCCCAAAATAACCCTTTAAAAAATCCTCTCCCCCTATATTGTCCCTCCCTCTCCCCATTCTCCCATTGGCAGCCACAAGTTTGTTCTCTATATAAGAGGTATTTATTTTATGTGCCCAGATGCATATTTGCTTAGAAGATAGGCTTAGCCAGGAATGAAAACCCCTCTGTTGATTCAACTAAGGAAAAATTGGCTCCATCTCTTTTTTTTTTCCCATGGAAAGAAATTTTAGTTCTAATAAGGCACAATGGTAAAGCCCACCAACTCCCTTCACTTCTTTCCCTGCCAGCAAAGTCTGTTCCTGTATCTTTGCACCTGCAACAACACAGCAATATTTCCGATTTGTAATCTGCCAGAAAAGGTCTGCCAGGTGAGCTGGCCCAGGACAGACACACTCCCTCTGACTCTAATTGAGAGCAGATCCTTAAACATAGCCCTGATATCTGCATGCCCCCGCCCACATATCAGAAGCTGTTTTCAAAAGGAGCTGCATAAAGGCAGCTGCTGGCCAAGATCTATCCATGCAGATCGAGTTTGTGTTTAAGCTGTGGCCACAAACCCCTCTACCTAATGAGCACAGCATGAAATGCCTGGTGATATTCAATGTTGTCTCCTCTGTCTCCCTTATTCTCATTGTGGAATTTCCCTGAAAAACAGTGAAGTGCTGGGCTTTTTAAAAAAATTGATTAGCAGATGTGATTTCGCTTACATCTTCCATAAATGCTCTGGCTGGCTGCATACCATTGATTACTGGGGGTCAGTTTACAGCAACTAATTGCTCTCCTTGCTAGTGTTTTGATACGAAATTCAATAGCGAATATGTTTTCAAAACTCTTGTCTTTGCGGCTTGAGTCAGAAGTGACTTGAGGCAAACCCAGTGGACTGAATTTTCCCTTCTTTAAAATAATTGCTCTCTCATCAGTCTGTGAAGAAAGTTTCCAAATTATAGCATTCTAATTGGAAAGTCTGCATTATGCATGCGATGACAAACTATGTTGTGCTGAGCGGCACTTTTTTCATCCCTTTCTTAAGGGATTAATTCTGTGCCAGATTGTGAACAATGGCTGAGGTTTAACAGTGGAGATCAACAGCTTCTCCACTGAATTGGTCTTTTGGATCAGCAGCTAGTATCTGTTTTGCCTCCTTCTAGCTGTCCATCATTTGTGGGAGACTCCACTGGAAGGCCAGGGGTCAAGACAGTTGTTCTTGCTGAGTTTTCCCACTGGGTGAAAACAGACAACTAAGGAAAGATCAACTGCCATGGTATTAGCCATATAACAATAATTTATCATCAGATCCATTTCCAATCTCTCAGACAAAATGAAAGGTACTTCTGACCTCAAAAATTTGTACAGACATTCTTTGTTAAAATCTTCAGAAATTAAGTTGTCAGAAATAACTGTCTTCCATTAACAGTTCAACAAATATTTACTGAGTATTGACTAAGTGACACTAGGCAAGTCACTTAACTTGTACTTCAGTTTCATCCCTTGTAAAATGAAAGGTCTACATCTGATGGTTTCTAAGGGCTCTTCCAGTTCTAACATTTTTGCAATTTTTTGCGACAGTCTATGCAGAACAGGGTTTGGGTTTTTTGTTTTTTGTTTTTGGCATACCTATCCATTACATAGTAACTCTTCCTTTTTTAAAAATTTTTATTTATTTATTGGCCATGCCGTGTGGGATGCAGGATCTGAGTTCCTCGACCAAGGACTGAACCTGTCCCCCTTGTAATGGAAGTGCAGAGTCTTAAATAGTGGACAGCCAGGGAAGTCCCAGTAACTCCCCTCTTTGAGAATGGATTCTGGCCCAACCTTAAGGTATATGTAGTGGGTTCCTGAGCTCTGTAGACACAGTTGTGTTACAGGAAGGCATCTGACCCTTGCTGAGCCAATCAGATTTCATATAAAAAATTTACAATTATGGAAGATTTTACCATAATTGGTGCTGTTCATTTAAAAATGATGATAAAAATGCAGACATTCTGGAGGGACCCTCTTTCATCAGAAGCTCAAAGAAGTAAAGAAAGTCATCTGCAGTGAGAAGCAAACAAGACAGATGGTATGGCCCAGGAAGGGTTGTCTGGCCTCCTTGCAGGATGACCAACATCTGATTTTAGTCCCCAGTGCCCCAGTCGGGGACACTGGAGTTCCTGCCCTAGTGTTCCATGAGAAATTTCCCAATCACTTTAATAAACTCACCATTTAAGGCTTAAGCCATCTTCATCTGGTTTCTGTAGCTTGGAAACAAAAGGGGCTAAGCTAAGCTCCTAGCAGAGTGCACGAGGCAGAAATGAACAGACGTTCTGATGATGAGGATGACAATGACAACATGATGGCTATGGGACCAGAGAGATGACGAGCTGAAGAACCGGGATGGGAGGAGGCTCACTCTGGACAGCAACCTTTTCACTGAAACATGAAAGCAGAGCCTCTGTTGAAGCCAAGAGTGGGAGGACTGCAGTGTGGGTGAAAAGGCAGAACGGGCTTCAGAATAGGTTCCATGAGGCCTGCCGCGCTGCAGGGAGTGGCCTTGCAAAGACGGACCAGTCAGTGTGGTTTATAACTCTCTCCAGCAGTGGCACTGAGAGGGCAGGAGGGGAGAAAGCAGGGGTGTCAGTGACAAGGAAGAGATACAGTGCAGGATCAGGGCAGTGAAGTGCAGTACGAGTGTTTGCCACTTGAGGCTGCTGAGGAGTTACCTGGAGTCAGAGGGGGCTGACCACCTGCCAGAATAGAGGGAGGGGGATGGGAGCTTCCCTGGTGGCTTGGACAGTAACGAATAGCCTGCAATGCAAGAGACCTGGGTTCGATCATGAAGCAGAAGAGAAGATGTGTAGGACACAAGGGTGAAGGGGAGAGGTGTGGTGGAGTTCTGGTCACAAGAGACAATTTCATTCAGTGCTTTCTAACTCTTCTGAATGAGGAGCAGAAAGACAAACATCATGTTAGAGGCTCTGTTCTAAGCTCTGCTACTGAGAGGCAGGAGAGGGCCTATCACAGCTGCTAGAAGGAGTGAGTACAGCTTCAGAGGAATAACTTTACTGGTGAGAAACTGGAATTTTTCCCCAAGATGAGAGGGCTCCTATTGCCAGCTGTCAGAAAGTTCAATTGTGCAGCTTCTTCCTCAGGTGAGGAGCGAGGTCAAGCTGAGAAGAGCTGCCAGCTGGCTGCAGGGCCAAGATGAGATTACCAGCAGGAGCCTGGAGCCAAGAGCCAGCACCCTACCAAAGCACATGGAGCAGACCAGGTAGCTGTTCTGCAGATCCAGACACGGAAACTCCCAGGGAGGAACCACCACGGGTCCCCGCCTCTATGTGGGCCACAACCTCGCAGGGCCAAGGGGACATGAGAAGAAGAAAATGCAGACTGCTCACCAGATGGAAGGGGAACTTGGGAAATCCCTAGTCAGAGGACATCAGGGTGTGCACGTACTGTCTGACATTGTTTAATCTCTCATATGTCTTAAGAGGGTGAGTTCTCTAAGAGAGGAAGAAATAATGACACTGGCTCATAATCTTATCTTGCAGTTGGTGTGGGAAAAGGTAAGCATAAGCCCTTGGCTGTCTGGCATGGCAGCTTCTGTGTTTAGTCACTGAAGCTCCGGGGTGAGGAAAGGTGAGGAGACATATATATACTCGGGGTCCACCGTGTAAGTTAGTTCACTGAGAAAGGAGGAAATAAAAGGAGGGGCCTTCCTCTCATTAAATGCTATATCCTCTTCAGTATTACCCAGGGAAGTGATCTGAAATGCAGAATACACCTGCAGGATACAGCTAGACGGAAAACTGGATGGGCCACAACTTTGAGACAATGCAAAACTACCAACTGTTAACAGCTAATTTAGACCATCATTTCACTCCTTGGAGGGATTACATTTTTAATTTCAAGTTTTAGGTGATGACATAAAAGATAACAGCAAACTACCAAACAGTATGGCTGCAGCTGCAACATTTAATAAATACTGAGTGTGGAACGAATGGTGAACAGCTAATCATAATCTCACCTCACATTCACACAGATCTCAACGGCCTCAAAATGTTTTTGCATATATTATCACATTTTGGGAAAAAAACAATTTATAATCAGCACATCTCCTGCTTTCAATGCAAATCTATTTTTCTAACTTACTTGGTTAATTTTTTTTAACATGGGCTAAATACTGCCCAAGCAATCTTTTACAGATTATTCAATCACTTGGCAAACCCTTTATTAATAAGTAAGTTTTAGCCAAGGCTTAGATTTCATCCTACACAGTCCAATTTGATGAAAATTCTTTCATTGTATGCTTTCGATGTGGATATATGAGAAAATTTTTTCCAGGCCAAACAGCCCTAGAGAAGAAAAGCTGTTTTCTTCTATTTTCCAAGGTGACTCTATTCAATATAGCCCCCTTTCTTAAGCAAGATGCTGGCATCAAAAATCTGGGAACCATTTCAAATGGTTTTGTTATATTTTAAAAGGTGAAGTCTCATTATGTTGCAGACCTTTTCAAGCAGTGACATGCTAAGCAGATACGCGGCCTTTACAGATCTTTCCCTATGTTTAAATTTGGCATCATCAATTCCCCTCTCTGCAGCATCCTCATCATGACGTATAGACACAGTCAGTGAGATTGACCCGATCTGGCTCAACAGCAGGGTCCAAAAAGGATGTGGGAGAGGTAGAAATGGAGAGGTCCTGTCCTGACCACAGGGTTTAGCTCCCTAGGGATCAAGCCCAGCTCCATCTGCCATGAGGGGCTGTTGGGATTTCAAAAGACAGGAATCAGTTTCTTCCCTTAACAGCTGAAGGCAGTATGCACTTGTGTGAGCTTTTCTTTCCCTACCTGCCCTTCTATGAAATTACTAGGAGGGTGAGAAGGGACAGGTATCTTAAATTAGAGCTCCAAGCTCACTAATCTACCAGCTGAGTTTAGGGGATTTTCCTTCTTGGATCTTTACTTACATTTCTGACTCCAGTGGAATCAAGTGGCCCCAGTGTGGTGGGAAAGGAAAGTCACTGAGTTCCAGGTGCCCTACATACCACCACTCAATCCCTGTCCCACACTCCCTTCGGCTTTCAGGACCAAGTTCAGTCAGGAGGAACTGCCCTGACCGTGCTTCTAGAGCCAGGACCACGCATGGTACATGGTTCCCAGCACAGTGCCTTACACATCGTCAGCTCCACTGAGTTAAACTGGAGGAGGACATGGGGACAGGACAGGATGATGGAAAGGAGACGGAACTACAGATAAATCTCTTTTCTCACAGGATGAGTTACCAGCACAACATCTTTCAAGGATCTGTAGCCTGAGTTACATTTCAGTCTGCACATAGGCCAGCCAGCCCTCCACCTCCACACCATTTTGGAGAGTCTTGGTTGAGAGGTCATTTATGAAATGTATCAACTCTGACCATGATTTCATCTTTTGAGCTCTCTCTCCTGCCCCTCCTGTGATCACATGTAGTATGTGCCCACATGCGCACAGCCTACGAACCTCCAAGAAGCAGAGCCAAAGAGATATTTAATAAGCTCCACAGCTCCTTTTCAGCCCCTTGGGTCAGGTGATCATAGGAATTCCTGTCTGTGGCGAACTCACAGTTTAGCTACAGGCAGATCTTTGTGTTCTCTCAACCTGGTGATAAAGGGAGAGAATGGAAGAGCAATGCAAGGTGGGAAGGCTCAACTCTGAATGTTACAGGCGAGAGAATATTCCAGCAGGGGTGAACTACAAGGCAGAACTCTTCCCATCCAGTCATGTAATCTCTACATTTGTTCTCCCCAAAGCTCTTCTCTGGGCACTCTGAACACTGCCAGCACTGTCTTCCCACGCTGGCTCTCTTTCGTATTTGCCCGACCTTTCACCCTAATCAGATCTGGGTTTCAATCTTTGCCCCAGCTTTGAGTCCTCTTCTCTTTCCCACAGGGCACAGTCTACAAAGTCCTGAACTCTTGCTGAAAATGATTTTAAAACACTTGTGTGTCCAATCCTTCTGCAGAAGCAGCACAGGCTCTGGCTCACTCCACCTTCACATCCTCTAAGTGGCTGCTTTCCTTCTGTCACTTCCCCTAATTTCCTATTTATTCTCATATTTACTCCTACATAATGATGTGCTTGCCTGTGCTCTCCCTCATATTTACTCTATCTAAATTTCCTCCATTTAGGTCTCATCTCTAATGAACTTCCATCACAAAATTCTTTTGCAAAGGCTTTCACATGAAAAAGATCTTCTAAAACAGAAGAATAAAACTATAATAAGTTACAACTACTATAAAATTTAAACACTTAGAGTAAGCAGATTATTCTATTTGAAGTTTGAGGTATCTCACAAATCATAATCCTCTTTGGGGTACATGACATACCATTAAAATAAAGACAACATTAATGAGAATAATGACATCTTCTTCACAAATATGTAAGAGTGAGAATCCTAACAATGATAAGTACTTACAAACAAAAGATAATCAATTAGTTAATAAGTAACTTGTGATAAATCTTTGCAGAATGGCGAAAAGCAAGAAGAAAGGTGAGATTTTATGTAATCTTTCATAATGGCTAGAGGGGAAAAATGGATAATTATGTTTTTCAATGGAATTCTTTTGATCACTGGCCACTCAGTACAGTTTTCTTGATCCAGGTCTTCAAAGCTGAGATCATAAGTTTTAATTCAAACGCTTTCAACTGAACGTTAATAACTCTAACTTTTCTAACTGCTAAACAGCCATAATTACATTAAACTAGTGTGGGTGTCGGGACAAAAGGCTAAATGCACAGTTGTCATTTTCTTTTCTGGAATCACTTCTGCTGTTTCCCCAGAGTGGGGGGCCCCGGGTGAAGGCTCCAATGGGGAGGGATGTGAGGGTGCAGCTTCTATCTCATAAACACTCACCCGAACTGCAGTGTGGCTTCCCCTCCCTCCCATGTTTATTTGGTTGAAGGATCGTCAGACAAGAGAAAAACACTCCCTCTTTGGAATGTATTCTGCACGAGCTGCCTTTTTAGAAATAACCCTCCCAGGTGCTGACATGAATATTCACCAGAGTATGCTGGGTACAGGGGCCAGCCTCCATGCCATGTACGCTAATCCTTCAAAACGTATTCCAGGCAAGCTACCAGGGTAAACTCCTGTACAGAAATCAGTGATGGATATTGGATGGCTGAAAGGAGAAAATCTGAGTGAAGGAGGCAGAGATGAATAAATCACTCACATCTGTCTAAGGCCCTCTACAGCCAGACTTGTCACTTGGACTCAAGCACAGCATGAGGCTTCATTAGAATACTACGTGAATTAAACTGTTTCTTTTGTTCTTCTGGCTTATCCTTCCTCATTAAGAAAAACAAACATGTACCTCCCCCGTCCCCAAAGCCCTATCTACTGGACCCTGTGTTCCCTTCTTTCGGTGTGGCTGATAGGGTGCACCAGGCGCCCTGAGAACACAGGGCCGGCACCACGCAGGCACCAATGCAGCCACAGGGCTCGTGTATATACATAGCCCTGCGCACACACCAACACCCCACTCTGCCTCACTGCCCTGACACATTCAGAAAGACTAAGAGCCTCACAAACCAGGGAAGGAAGGAACTGTGCCCACAGTGGTGAGATCCCAGGCTTCTCAGGACCCTCCTCAGGACTCTGGGACTGAATCCCCAGGAGTCAACACTGCGGTTCATGCTGAAGGCAGAGGGGACCTGGCTGAGGCAGCCTGTCAGAGTCACACAGGAAACTGTTAGAACTAATGCTCTTCAGACAATGTTTACGTGTCGGGGCTGGGAGACATCCCTGGGGGTAACTTCGAAGGAGCTAGGGCTGGAACTGCTCTAGTTGTAAGCACAGTTCAAACTCTAATAGTTTAAGGCATCCAGAAGGCTGGGGGATCCTGTCAGGTCAAAGAGAGAAGGAATATGAGTAAGGAGGAAGGAAACGGTAGCTTCTGCAGCACTCTGGATCAAGCTGTCCCTCAGCCTATTTGGACCACAAAGGGCTCCAGTAGCTCTCCTTCAGCCTCTGATGGACACAAGGATGATCCGAGGCAAAAGGTAGCAGTGGCACAGCAGGTCGGCCCAGAGCCCAAACTCTGCAGCTATCCTGAAACCTTATCTTCTCACATTTATAATCTGTTAAACGAGGTGTGAGGGAAAGGGAAGAGAGGCAGACAAAGTAATTTGGATAATCTGGAGAAGGCAATGGCACCCCACTCCAGTACTCTTGCCTGGAAAATCCCATGGACGGAGGAGCCTGGTAAGCTGCAGTCCATGGGGTTGCGAATAGTCAGACACGACTGAGCAACTTCAATTTGACTTTTCACTTTCATGCATTGGAGAAGGAAATGGCAACCCACTCCAGTATTCTTGCCTAGAGAATCCCAGGGACGGGGAGCCTGGTGGGCTGCAGTCTATGGGGTCGCACAGAGTCGGACACGACTGAAGCGACTTAGCAGCAGCAGCAGCAGTGGTTCCTAAAGTAACATAATGATAAATCCTTCAGTACTTCTTATGAAGTATCCGTAACAAAAAGGTGTATATAAAATGAAACAATATTTTTAAAAATATGCTTTCGTAGTAGCACCCCTTTTACAAACGTCTAAGAAGAACCTCAATATTCGTAACAGGTAAAAGCAGAACCACTCTACCAAGGTCAGCGGTGGGGCCTCATCTGCCAGACTTCCTCCTGCGGTCGCCAAGGCTCAGCCCCCTTAAAACACAGTAGGAAAAATCATTGGGTCATGGTGTATACTGTGACCCCAAACTAAATGCTGATACTAATGCTCATATCTTTAAATAACAGCCTTATATTCAGTTCAGTCGCTCAGTTGTGTCGACTCTTTGCGACCCCATGAATTGCAGCACGCCAGGCCTCCCTGTCCATCACCAACTCCTGGAGTTCACTCAGATTCATGTCCACCGAGTCAGTGATGCCATCCAGCCATCTCATCCTCTGTCATCCCCTTCTCCTCCTGCCCCCAATCCCTTCCAGCATCAGAGTCTTTTCCAATGAGTCAACTCTTCGCATAAGGTGGCCAAAGTACTGGAGATTCTTTCCAAAGAAATCCCAGGGCTGATCTCCTTCAGAATGGACTCGTTGGATCTCTTTGCAGTCCAAGGGACTCTCAAGAGTCTTCTCCAACACCACAGTTCAAAAGCATATACATGACCACAGGAAAAACCATAGCCTTGACTAGACAGACCTTAGTTGGCAAAGTAATGTCTTTGCTTTTCAATATGCTATTTAGGTTGGTCATAACTTTTCTTCCAAGGAGTAATAACTATTATCATTCACACTTTTTGAAACCATGAAGGGCAAATGGCTTCCCTAATTCTTCACTTTTACCTGTATGGACTACAGCTGTTAGTGAGAAATGGAGCTGAATAGATAAGAGCACTGGTAAACTATGGCCTGTGGCTGCCTCTTTTTGTAAATAAAGTTTTACTGGAACACAGCGTGCCCTCTCACCAAAGTGGAGCAGCTGGGACAGAGACTATAGTATACAAAGCCTAAAATTACTATCTGGTGCTTTATGAAAACAAGTTTGCTAGTGCTAGGAAGAGAAAACAAAGCTCTTCATATGGAGCAATAAAGAGCTATGGCACCAAAGCAAGAAATAAAGGTATAGCTTAAGGCTGAGTTTAGTCCAGAAACATCTAAAATCTCTTTCTTCTGTTCAAACTTTTCAGTAGATTTTCATGTAGCAAATTCTACACAGAGTTGTTAGATTCTGCCTAGTCCTAACCCCACCACTATTACTGTGACAACTGTACAGAGAATTCTTAGCTTGTTTTTCACTTCAGATTTCTGGTATTTCTGCTAAGAGCAAAGGAAGGAAAGAAGGAAAGGAAGGAATAAAGGAAGGAGGGAGGGAGAGAGGGAGGGATGGAGGGAGATTCCAATTAAAAACGAAAACCTGAAAACCATTCCCAAATCTCTCTGTTCCCTGAACTGACGAAGGGCCTAGGCACTACATTCTCAAACTAAAGATCCGTGCAAGCAAAACAAACACTTGGCCAAGACCCTCCAGATCTCTGTGAGACAGAATGGAGGCAGCAGAGTAGGGTGAAGAAGCTATAGAGACATTTCAAGGCAATAGTTCTGTTCAGGTGCTCAGTTGTGTCCAACTCTGCGACCCGTGGACTGCAGCACACCAGGCCTCCCTGTCCATCACCAACTCCTGGAGCTTACTCAAACTCATGTCCACTGAGTTGGTGATGCCATCCAACCATCTCAGCTTCTGTTGTCCCCTTCTCTGTCCACCTTCAATCTTTCCCAGCATCAGGGTCTTTTCTAGAAGTTAGTTCTTCACATCAGGTGGCCAAAGTATTGGGAGTTTCAGCTTCAGCATCAGTCCTTCCAATGAACACCCAGGACTGATCGCCTTCAGAATGGACTGGTTGGTCTCCTTGCAGTCCAAGGGACCCTTAAAAGTCTTCTCCAACACCACAATTCAAAAGCATTGATTCTTTGGCACTCAATTTCTTTATAGCCCAACTCTCACATCCATACACGACTACTGGAAAAACCATATCTTTGACTAGATGGATCTTTGTTGGCAAAGTAATGTCTCTGCTTTTTAATATGCTACTAGGTTGGTCAGAGCTTTTCTTCCAAGGAGCAAGTGTCTTAATTTCATGGCTGCAGTCACCATCTGCAGTAATTTTGGAGCCCCCCAAAAATAAAGCCTCTCACTGTTTCCATTGTTTCCCCATCTATTTGCCATGAAGTGATGGGACAGGATGCTATGATCTTCGTTTTCTGAATGTTGAGCTTTAAGCCAACTCTTTTACTCTTCTCTTTCACTTTCATCAAGAGGCTCTTTAGTTCTTCTTGACTTTCTGCCATAAGGGTGGCGTCATCTGCATATCTGAGGTTATTGATATTTCTCCCGGCAATCTTGATTCCAGCTTGTGCTTCATCCAGCCCTGCATTTCACATGATGTAGTACTCTGCATAGAAGTTAAATAAGCAGAGTGACAACATACAGCCTTGACATACTCCTTTCCTGATGTGGAACCGGTTTCTTGTCCCATGTCCAGTTCTAACTGTTGCTTCTTGACCTGCATACAGATTTCTCAGGAGGCAGGTCAGGTGGTCTGGTAGTCCCATCTCTTAAAGAATTTTCCACAGTTTGTTGTGATCCACAGTCAAAGGCTTTGATGTAGTCAGTAAAGCAGAAGTAGATGTCTTTCTGGAACTCTCATACTTTCTCGATGATCCAGCAGATGTTGGCAATTTGATCTCTGGTTCCTCTGCCTTTTCTAAACTTAGCTTGAACATCTGGAAGTTCACAGTTCATGTACTGTTGAAGCCTGGCTTGGAGGATTTTGAGCATTAAAGTCAATAGGTAACACACAAAAGTTATATGGTCAGCAATAAGGCAGTTAATATGACAGCAGTAAGACACTGTTATCTCAGGAAGAGGACACCACAGACTAAGCCACACCAATCAGACAGACAGGGCTGCTTATTAGTCACCAGGAGAAAATGCATCTGTAAGGTTCTAGCCCCTTGCTATCTCTCCAGTGCTGTCTACTGGGATTATAAAAAGCATCTTACAAGATCCCTGACCAGGGCAGTCTATGACCACAGAACAATAAAAACCTTATGTGCTTAGTGTTTTAACACAGCTACTCATTTGGAATCTTTAATGAAAATAATTTAAAATCGGTTCACTTCAGTCACTCAGTCGTGTCTGACTATTCGCGACTCCATGGACTGCAGCACTCCAGGCTTCCCTGTTCACCACCAACTCCCGGAGCTTACTCAGACATGTCCATTGAGTCGGTGATGCCATCCAACCATCTTATCCACTGTCGTCCCCTTCTCCTCCTGCCTTCAATCTTTCCCATCAGCAGGGTCTTTTCCAATGAGTCAGTTCTTCCCATTAGGTGGCCAAAGTATTGGAGCTTCAGCTTCAGCATCAGTCCTTCCAATGAATATTGAGGACTAATTTCCTTTAGGATGGACTGGTTGGATCTCCTTGTAGTCGAAGGGACTCTCTAATTTTAAATGGATGGGCTCTATTTCAATGTTCTTCCCCCAAAATTCCAAATAATATCCATAAATTCTTTACATTCTCTGAGACTAAAATACACAGCTAAAATCTCACTACAGCAAACACAATCATGACAAACCAATTTACCTTTCTACCAAGAATGCTATTATCAACAAGATATTATTCACTGGGTTACTGTTAATTCTAAAACAATTCTTTATAGCTAATGCTTTATCTATTTCTAACAGGACTATTACGAACTTCATAATAAGTATACTATTTGGTTATAGATGCTTTATCATTCAGCTTCCCTGGTGGCTCAGATGGTAAAGAAGCTGCTTGAAATGCAGATCGAACCTGAGTTTGATCCTTGGGTCAGGAAGATCCCCTGGAGAAGGGAATGGTTACCCACTCCAATATTCTGGCTTGGGAGAATTCCACGGACAGAAGAGCCTGGTGGGCTATAATCCATGGGGTGGAAAAGAGCTGGAACACAACCTTAATCCTCAGAGATGAAGTGATTACAGAAAGTTAGATATTGAGAAAAAAGTTGACAAGGGCTTGCATTAGACATCAGGGGACAATTAAATGATATATGCCTAAGGGACTTAGGAACAAGATCTATTATCTTAGCCACAACTACCCCCTCCCACAAGGTTCTTGAGGTAAGCACCCACCAAGGAAAGTCTCAGCAAGTGAGAAGCAAAGGGACACTGTATTGCTAGAATTTTGGCCCCAAACTCTAATACAAGAGACGTAAGACATGGCATGGCATACTCAAGTTGGTTATGCCTAAACAGCTTCACCCAAAGCAAGTTAGGAGGTCTGTTCTGTCCCTTCTTCCAGTCACAAAACTTGCTTCTTACCACTTCCAAATGCAGGACAGATCAACTTAATACACCTTCCAGTACCACCGAGGCAGAGTGGGTACAGCACAGATCATGGTCCCCTGCTATCTAGCCCTGAACTACCCGTGGGCTGAGGTAGGAACCTTACCCTGTCCACCCTAAAAGATAAAAAAGGAAATAAGAAAGTCCAAGGAGAAGAAAGATTGTGTCTGCTTGTTGTGAAGATAGAGGAGAGGAGAGAGAGATGGGGAAGAGGTAGGAACAGAGGAGAGACAGATTAGCAGAATTAGTTCTGGCCATGCCACTTAGGACCCAGGGGAAGACAAGAGACACAGACAGTGCTCCACTGAACTGTGGCCCCTCTCACTCCTGCAAACTCACACATCTGATCAGTGTCTTCCCTGGAGAAGGACTACAGGCTCTGACTAAGACTGCCACTTGGGGGAGGAGTAAAATGGGGATGGGGAAGGCACAAGAAACCATGGTGGGGAAAGAAGAGGGTATTTTAATTTTTTCTCCCAAGACAGAATTGTAGTATTGCTACAACCACTCTCTACTTACTGTACTTCTCATTTCAAAAGTTCCAAAAACCAGAAATATTCACTGTAATCTTACAAACACCACATTCCAAGAACTCAGAAGAAGACTGGATGTGATAAGACAGTTATTGTCCAATATTCCCTTGGAAAGTCAGAGGTCTTTTAATGTATCTTTTCACTCTAGGGCTGATGGGATGACTGTTTAAACTCCAGATGTTAAAAACTGAAAATGTTATCTCTAGCAGGACTTTTGACATAATTAACCTACATTACAAAATAACACGGATATGCAGTGAAGTTCTGGTATTAGAATTTTATATGTACAGAAAAAAATGTCAAGTCTCTCTAACCTGAGGTATAGGTAAACAGGTATTTTGGTTAATCAAATACGTCTAGTTAACAGATTCCATATGGACTGCCAACTTTAAAAAAATTCAGAAATGTTTAACATACACTTAGCTAGAATAAAACCACACCAAATAAAATGTATTTTCCTTCTGAGGGCACTTAGGATCTTGCCTGCTTCCCAAATTTTATTAGGTACATACACTTTCACTGTGCTGGTAAAACATGAAGACCAATTGCAGTAAATTAAATGCTGGTAATAGTTTGTAATAGAAACTTAGTTTTTTCCAAGAGGTAAATTTCATGAATAAGAAATCAAATATACATAAGCAGTAATGCTTCTCATTTTGGATGAGAATTACCCAGTAAGCAGATATAGGCTTATTTACAGAACATTTCTGAAACTGAGAATAATATAAAGTAAAATTATCATATTTACTGTTTTAGATACATCCAGAAGCTGTGGGCATTTTAAAAAGTAAATAGGGAAAAAAAATACTGAATTATATACTTTAAATGGGCAAATTATACATTATATGAATATCTCAATAAAGCTGTTTTTTAAAAATAACCAAGCATATGAAATATGGAGATTTATAAAAATCCCAAAGCAGATGTGAAAAGTCAAGCAGGAGGTAGGGGTCTGCGGCAGAGTTGTTGACTGGATGAGCCAACTCCTTGCTATGACCCTCAACTTCTTTGCCAGCTATGCTAGGGCTGATGGCATGACAGTTCTATCTAATAACTAAATGGAAGTTGGCTAGGTGGGGCTTCAAATAAAGCTTTGGCTTTTCCTAACAAAAAGAGACAGACGAAGGTTCTCCACACTTAAAAGTTTGTGTTTCCCTTTGTTCTTCTCCTTCCTGCCTAAATGCAGACGTGGTAGTTAAAGCTGTAGCAGCTGTCTTGTTTCTCTGAGGCAAAAATACAATGGGAAAAGACCAAATAATCAAAAAGCTCACTGAACTGCACAACCAATACTAGCAGCCACCCACCCATATACTTTTTATGTGAGAACCAAACAGATAAACAAAAGCAAAACAAAACCAAATAATTTTTTAAAAAAAAACATTAAAAAAAAAGTCTTTCTTGAGAATTTGCTGGTGGTCCAGTGGTTAGTACTCCACATTTCCACTGCTAAGGGCCCAGGTTCAATCCTTGGTCGGGGAACTAAGATCCCACAAGCAGCATGGTACAGCCATAAATAAATAAATAGTCTTTCTTAATCAGTTTATTTGTTGTTTGAAGCCAAATGCAAGCTTCTTTGGAGCACACAAGGGGTAGGAATAAAAATAAATGTTGTCGAGTCTGAGCCACAACATTTAACGAAAAGATTTCTATAATTTATCTCAGGAAATGAGGGTGGGCTGAACCAGAAGATACAATGTCTTCTCTCAATTTCTTTTTAAGGCCATAAGAGGCTCTGTAGGATTGTGAAAAAAAATTGTAATTGCCATGTTCACAGTGGAGAAAAGAAAAGGATCTCAAGTTATACTGCAGTCTCTCCACATTTTAAATGGAGACACTGAAGCAGCTAAACCTCCAGAGCTACTGAAAGACACAACAACTAAAAGGACCATTAAATTGTATGGAAAATCGAAACAGTCTTGACTGGTATTTGGTTACAGTAAAAGGATAATGCGGCAAGGCTGGTAATGTCATAATCATTGAGGGACATAGTTTCAGACATCATAAGGTAAAAGGAAGAAAGAGGATCCTTACCACTTGCTCTTAAGGGCACAGGAAAGAAAATCCAGGCAGAAGAAAAAGCACACTCTGCAGTTATCTATGTAACCAATAGCTCTTATACTGAATCTGATACATTGTTGAAAGAGGTAGTTTAGTCGCTCAGTCCTGTCCCACTCTTTGCGACCCCATGAAACGTAACACAGCAAGGAAAAAAAAAAAGATTTCTTAGCTCCACCTAAGGCCCTGAGTGTCCAGGCAAGTTGCTCAAAGTAATCCTGAAGGGCACCAACCAGCCTGTCATCATAATCACTCTTTTTAAGAGGGGATGCACAATGGATGTGGATGGATGGAGAAGATGGAGAGGTGGAACAGTTGTTCTTGATCTCTGTGCTTCTGCTTGTTCTTAACCAGAGATGCAAGGATGTTATGGTCCAGTGCCTCTGTGTTTACCAGGTTACAAAGCGTAAAGTTGAGAGAGAGGCGGGTAGAGACAGACACCAGGTGCTACCGAGATCACCCAAAGCATCTTCACAAGGTGACAAATTTGTGCTCCTGCTGGTGGCTGGGAAATCTGATTTGAGAGTACCTGAGGACTGAAGCTTTTAAAAGATAGATTACTATGTTATATTAATTCAAGGAGTAATTTCTTAAATGAAGGTGATCCTTCATCAGACTGCAAAACAGCTTCATTTACTTAATACTCAAAAGACAGATTTGAGCAGTTTGATGTATTAAACTTGTAGAAATTTTGGTCAGTTTGCTGAAAGCCCTGTACTTCTGCTAGCCTTCATGAGAACAGCCACATTTCTGTGACCTCGCATGCTCAATCCTGTGGGAAGCAGCCTTTAAAAGATCGCCAGACTCAAACCACAGAAGGAGTAGGTTAATGCTTTCCCTTCATTTGATCTTCCAAGGTAAATGGTTCCAGTTATTAAAATGATTGTTTAAAGCACTACTGGTAAAGTATTTGTTTTAGAGGGGTCTCAAATAACAATTCTGGATAATTATTAAACATATATTTGCACATAAAATACTGGGTCCAATGGGGTTGATATCCTCTGTAAAAATGTCTTCTTGATGGGTTAATCTTTGAAAACTGAAAGGATTTTTCTTTTCATGTATTCAGCTATATTTTATGATGACTAGTTGTCAAGTTCTCTAATCGCTCAAGGGAGATAAGTGGTTGACATGCGAGATAAATCAAACATAAACAAACAAACACATGTACACACACTTTTTGAGGGGGAGGATTTAACCTTTCCTGTTTTTCCAAAGAATATATCAATTCTAGTCCCCTTCCGTATTTTTAACAAGCAACTGAGTTGCCATAGTAATACTTTCTGGTCTTGAAATACCTCTAGGATGAATCTAGCTGAGACATATTTACTATTCCCCTAAACTCTGCTATTGTTTCTAGGCTCCAGGATTTCTGATCCCCTTAGTGTTCACACGGTTCAGACTTTAGCATCTACTGGGAACCACAGATAAAATTTTTTATTCAACAATTGCTCTGGGAATCAGAGTTCTGAGGTCTAAGGGTGATATGAGAAGACTTCAGTGCAATGCAGATAGGCTGTGAGAGAAACAACGCTTGGTAAATAAATCATGGATCAGCAAGACAAGGAAGAATTCTTTGGTTCAGGGCTGTGACAGATGACACTCAGCATGACTGATATGAAGCAAATTTTGTAAAATATCTTTCCCATTTTGACTAGAATTACAGGCAATCTTAATCCAAGCCAGAAGAGTCATATTTTTAGATGTTTATTGTATTCTTTAGACTATAAAAAGGAAATTTTTAGCTCTCTAGGTCACAAAGAAGGTTTTCCTAATGTAAATAAAAGTATGCTTGCCTGCATAGCACTCAGACAGAATGAAATGGAAGCAGCATGAAACGCGAGGCAGCCGTCCGTACCTGTGCTCATGTCAGCGCCTAACACCAGAGCTTCATCTTAGTCATCTGCAGGAGATGCCAGATCTTTAGCAGTTCCCTCACATATGCTTAGAACAGACACACTGAGCAAATATGATGTCCAATTTAGTTGATAGATAGGACTCCCTTTAGCTGCACTAACATACTATGCTGTCAGCTCAGTCAATGAGTGTTTATTGAGTACTCACAGCATGGAGTACTGTACCAGGCACTTGGAAATTGCTGCAAAGACCCAAGTTCATCTCAACACTACAATCACCATCTTCAACTTGAGATTATCTGTGGGACTACGACAACTTAAGGGCAGGACACACGTAGAAAATACTCATATAACTATAAAGCATCGCTTGAGTCATTGGTTCAATTTCTCTCCCTACCCTTATGGCACTGGCGTTCATTTGGAGCTACTGAATGGGGCAAAAATGGTATGGAATGTGGTGGCTCTTTTTTCTGTGCCTGTCCTGTGGGAGGGAAGTAGATGAGCAATAGTTTAGCGGGGTGGTCAGCAGCAGTAAGAAGGAAAACACTGCAGTAAGAAATTGGATTTCTAATTTATAGCCTGAATAGATAACCCGAAATGACTGCAGTTACACAACAGTGAAAGGCCAGTTGGACTGAGCATGGGCTTAAAAGCTCAAAAGGAAGGAAAAATATGCTGGGATGAATAAGGACCACAGTGGTATATCTAGGTGTTTTTTTCAAGGATCAACCTGCTATTGTTTTGTTTTATCTATACTTAATAACTGCAAGGCATGAACTAATTTGTGGTTCAGAAGTTCTGTGGCAGATTCACTTTTTAAGTAGCAGAATTGTTTTTTTTTTTTCCCCTATTGCAAAGTAAAAGACTCATCCCCACAAACTAAAGAGATTATGACTATCCACCAAGAACATACTTTGGGCTAGATTCATTTTGTTATAACATACTATATTCATATAACATTTTCCAACTGAGGAACTCAAAATATTTTTGTGTCATTAACTCCTTAATCCTCATAACACCCAGGAAGGCTGTGGGTTTATTTAGCTTCATCTATCTGTGCTGTTTCAATCTTTCAACAGCCTACTTACTCACAATTAGGTCAGTAAAAGCATTATGGATATTTTACTTACAGTATTGCTCATATCAATTACAAAACCATCATTTTCAAGCTAATGTAAGAATTGTTAATTTAATTGACTATCTTATAATTAGGATTTCAAACAAAGTGCTGTCATTTATTAGCTGAAAAAGATTGGGCGACAGGCATGCTTAGTGTGCAGCGTATGTGATTTCTAATACTAACCTCAAAACACTTAAAAGGACATGATGATCAGTGAGCAGAAAGACAGTAGGTTTCAACCTTGGGCAGCAGAGGAGCTGTAAGACATCAGGTCCATCTGGTTAGTTACTGTGGCTCTACTTTAGTCTTTCATGCGGTCAGGCCTCTGAAGACTTCCTGTTATTCAAATCTTAATGTTTTTAAAATGGCATGAAAATGATATAATTACTACTCAGTTACCCACTTTTAAGGCACATTCCAGGCAATTTCTCTCATTTCCTCTCAAAATGAATAACTTTCACTGTGCCTGTAAACCTAGCAACAACAAAGACAAACACCTTTATTTCCAAGTTAAACTGCCTGCTCTGGCTCTTGGGGATGAGAAATAAATGCCAAGGATGAGGAGAAAGTTTCATATCAACTCAAGGCGTCTTAGCCTCTTGTTTCTTTCCTGGGAGCTGGCTGGACAAAGGCCGGTCAGGAATAAAGAAGGTAGCTTCTAAAGGCATGAGGGCTCCCCAGCTCTGCCCTCCGATGCTCAGTGAAGAAACCTCTCCTCTAACAGTGCTAACAAACACTGGGATGGGTTTATGGCGGCGGGTAGAATGGTTCTGGGGGCTGGTGACTGAACATATTAACAGAAACAGTGACAAGACATCTCAGGGCTGCTACCCTGGACACTCCCTTCCACCCCTCGCCTGTGGCTCTCCCTCCGTCACTCTGCTCCAGTCACCCTGGCCTCTCTGCCACTCCTGAACCTGCCTCACCTGTTCTGCGCAGGGTCATGCTTGCCGCAGGACCCTGAGGCTCATCCCCCAGGTCCCCAAGCGGCTTGCCTTCCCAGCCTTCCGGTTCTGCAAGGTGAGGCCTCCCCGACAACCCGATCTAAAACTGCACTATCTCCACATTCAAGTCCTCCCTCCTGATGGTTCCATCTCTGAAATATCTGACACGTTACAAGTAGTGCTGTTTACTGGTTATCCACCACTGCCTGCCTCCCCCCAACAAGACCATCAGTTCTGTGAGAGCACTGATGTTTTTCTGTATTCAGTGCTGTATCCCCAGGGCTTAAACAGTGCCTGGCACAGAGTACAAGGCTCAATAACGTTTGTTGAGTGAATGAAAGAAAATGGAGGCAGGAGACGATCAGAGATCATGTTTCCAGGTCTGCCTTTCAGGACCCACAAGGGTACTTACTGTAGCAGATGCACTAGCAGGATTAGGGTCTCACAGATGGTGGTTAGCCTTGGTCACTGTCTGCCAAGAAAGAAGTGCTGCTTGTCAACCCAGCTACAGTAGAAACCCTCAGAAAAGGACGAAAGCATATATGGATGAAAACACATGAGCAAGAGAAATTTTATTCACGCAGTAACTCTGTCCATTCTTAGGAACAAAGAATGCAATGATCAAGATAATCCCATGTTTGAGACCTTTGCCTCTGTGTTCACCATCGCCAAAGAAACCTGAAATTTTACAGTTAGTGTACCATGTGTTTGGACCCCCAGAGGAAGAGGTTCTAGGACTGCCAGACTCCTCCCTCTTGGCTGGAGAAAATGCTGGTCATCCAGCTCTGGAATGCTCTCCCTTTAGGTGTGATTCAGAATCACTGGGCTTCTGTGGACACAGTGACTAGGAGAGCAACTGAGTCATCACTGACAGCAGAAGCCAGGGGTCAAAGGTCACTAACTGATCAACCTGTCATTTGTCAATAAGCAGCTATCTGGACACATCAGCTGCTGCTAACCATGGCCTGCCAAGATATCCACCATTGCCCACAGGCATTGGCAGTGGAGAAATCCTTCTCCCCTTCCTCCTCTTGATCATGTCACAGAAGAGGTAAATGCAGTTCCTGACAACATAATGTTAGTTTCCTAGAGACGTGTCTCTTTGAGTGTTCAGCCAGTTACTTGGGGCTTCAATTGCATGGATTTTCTCTCTGCAAAAGCAATAGCCGGGCTTAAGGACGATGGAGGCTTCACACAGTGCTGAGATACACAATTCTGCCTTTGGTTGTGCTCATGTTCACCAACTCCCTCTGAGTCAGGAAAAGAAAAATTGTTTGAGAGAACCATTTTCATTTCACTTTTAAAGAAAACCAAATGGGACTGTTCTCTCATGTCTCTCTTAAGCTCTCTTTTCTGGAGTTAGATTCAACATCTGTGATTCTTTGAGCAGAGCTAGAAGCCAAGGTAGCCTGCCACACTAAAACCCTGTTTGTCTCTCTCTGAGTCGTCATCTGGGCAACAACCTCATGAAGTCCCTGCTGGATCTAAAATTCTAGATCTCCCACTATATCTGCTATAATCCTCCTTTTTTATTGATGGACTACCTCATCTGCACATTCAATTTGTCAAGGAACACTTATTCTGAGTTGCCATAGGCTTTATACATTAGATGAGACTGGGAGGCGGCAGTAAGTAAACAATTATAATACAAGCATGACAAATGCCCTGGGAGGAATTACACACAGAATGCACTGACTAGGGACGTCTGAATCAGCCCAGGAGGTGACAGAAGGTTAGGGAAGCATTCCCAAAGGAGTGAAGTCTTAAAGGGGTCATAGAGCCAGGTAAGAAGAAGTGATGAGAGGACAGTGAGAGACACACACAATGAGAACAGCATGTTCAAAGAATTGGAGGAAAAGAGAGGGTGATGTGCAAAACTGCAAGTAGCTAGATAGGTTGAGATATTATGTGTGGGGGTGGGAGGAGAGGCAGGAGACAGGCTGCACAGACAGAAGGGAGCCACAAGTTCTTAATGCCTTTGTCTGAACTTTCTCCTGAAGGCAAATAATAGCCATGAATCCTCTGAGGAAGGGGCAGGACCACATCAGACTTGTGTTAATGGTGTGGGAGGTGGTTGCAGGTAGGGAAGGGAGAGCTAGATAGAGAAGAGAACTTACAAAGGTGCAGCTACGGTGATGGCAGTCGGGGTGGGGAAGACAGGAAGGATCTGTGAGATATACAGGAGCTGGTATTGACAGCTGATTGTTCTGTGGGGGAGGTGAGGGAAAGGAAGGAATCCAGGAAGATTCCCATGTTTTTGGCTCAGTGGATGGATGGTTGGGTGGGGTATAGCAGATGAGATGAGAAAATCACAGTATAAGGCAACCTGAACAGGGAAAGAGGAGAAGAATGGGACTCCATTTCTGACATTTGCTTTCAGATGCACATGGACCAGTCTTAGGTGGCAGGGAGATGTGTGGTACCAGGTAAGCAACAGAATACAGGGAACATTAAAAGAGAATGGGCAGAGCTGCTAAGCAGCCAGTTTGCTTCTATCTTCGTTGGGAAGAAGACGGGTCTTCAAATTAGAAATGGCAGAACAAACATAATAAAGAGAAAATTGAAGTCCCAAATAGTGAAATGAAAGAGAGAGAGTATCCAGTCAATTTAAATGATTTCAAGTCTCTTGGTCAGATGAGTTACATAACAAGCCTGCTGAAAGAAATTGCAGATGTAATCTCAGAGACACGACTGGTAATCTTCAAGAAATTGTGGAGACTATAAAACAAAAGGACAACTGTTTTCCAGATTTTTAAAGTACAGAGGAAAAGATTGTAATGGGAAATATGCAGATAAGTTTCACACCATTTATGATAAGGATTCTAGAATGACTTATTAAATAGGTGGCTCATGATTACTTTAGTTAATGCATGAAGCTGAGAAAAAGGAAGGAGGGGGTGTTGTTTGCTGAGAAGTTTATTTGTACTTTTATTTTGTCCAGACTGAATGTGGCTTGTCTCCTTCCCCTTCTGAAGCACAATGTGAGCTCTCGGGCCTGCAGGACAAATTCACAGCTTTTATATCTGTGATTTGTTGCCCAGAGTACTCAGACTGTACATGACCCTTTATGAACAGAGGTTTACAATTTAAATGAAGAAATTAACAGAATGAATTCTCCAAGAAATTCAGCATCAATTGTCAGTGTACCTCAGCAATTGACAAGCAGACTTAACTTCTGTACTTATTAGCCTGAACATCAATAAACCTTTGCCTATTAGAATCCTACTACCTTATTTTTTGTGCTATTTCTTTCTCTACAAATACTAATTTTAAAATGAGAACAGGAAACAGTAAGGCAACTGGGAACATTTCCCCAAAAGATGGGCACAATAAGGGACAGAAACGGTAAAGACCTAATAGACACTGAAGAGATCAAGAAGAGACAGAAAGAATACACATCAGAACTGTATGAAAAAGATCTTAATGAACCCGATTACTATGATGGTGTGGTCAGTACCCAGAGCCAGACATTCTGGAGCGGGAAGTCAACTGGGCCTTAGGAAGCACTACTGTTAATAAAGCTAGTGGATATGATGGAATTCCAGCAGAACTATTCAAAACCCTAAAGGATGATGCCATCAACATGCTGCATTCACTATGTCAGCAAATCTGGAAGACCCAGCAGTGGCCATAGGACTGGAAAGGTCAATCCTCATCCCAATTCCCAAGAAGGGTAGTACTACAGAATGTGCTAACCATTGGACAATTGCACTCATTTCTCATGCTAGTAAGGTCATGCTTAAAATCTTGCATGCCAGGCTTCAGTATTATGCAAATCAAGAACTTCCAGATGTCCAAGCTGGGTTTAGAAAAGGAATAGGAACAACAGATCAAATTGCCAACAGTTGCTGGATCATAGAGAAAGCAAGGGAATTCCAGAAAAACATCTTCCTCTGTTTCACTGACTAGGTTAAAGCTTCTGACCGTGTGGAACATAAGAAACCATGGAATGCTCTTAAAGAGATGGGAATACCAGAACATCTTACCTGTCTCCTGAGAAACCTGTATGTGGGTCAAGAAGCAACAGTTGGAACCCTGTATGAAACAACTGATTGGTTCAGGTTGAAAAAGAAGTACAACAGGGGTGTCTGCTGTCACCTCATTTGTTTAACCTATAAGCTGAGTACATCACGAGATATGCCAGGCTGGATGAGTTACAAGCTGGAATCAAGATGGGCAGGAGAAATATCAAACACCTCAGATATGCAGATGATACCACTCTAACGGCAGGAAGCAAAGAGGAACTAAAGAGCCTCTTGATGAGGGTAAAGGTAGAGAGTGAAAGAGCTTGCTTAAAACTAAATATTAAAAAGGGGGGGCATTTGGCCCCATTACTTCATGCTTTTAGAAGGGGAAAAGGTGGAAGTAGTGACAGATTTCCTCTTCTTGGACTCTGAAATCACTGCAGATGGTGACTGCAGCCATGAAATCAGAAGGCAACTGCTTCATGGCAAGAAAGCTATGACAAACATAGACATGTGTTGAAAAGCAGAAACATTACTCTGATGATAAAGATCTGTACAGTCAAGGCTATGGTCTTCCTAGTGGCCACGTACGGTTGTGTGAGCTGGACAGTCAAGAAGGCAGAGTGCCAAAGAATTAATGCCTTCGAACTGTGGTGTTGGAGAAGACTCCTAAAAGTCCCCTGGACAGCAAGGAGATCAAAACAGTCTATCTTAAGGGAAATCAACCCTGAATACCCATTGGAAGGACTGATGGTAAAGCTGAAGCTCCAGTATTTAGGTCATTTGATGTGAATGGCTGAATCATTGGAAAAGTCCTTGACGCTGGGAAAGATTGAGGACAGAAGGTGAAGAGGGAGTCAGAGGGTGAGATGGCTGGATGGCAACACTGATGCAATGAACACGAGCTTGGGCAAACTTTGAGAGATGTGAGGGACAGGGAGACCTGGTGTGCTGCAGTCCATGGGGTCACAAAGAGTCAGATAGGACTGGGCAACTGAACAACACCACCACCTTATTTTTTGTGTTATTTCTTTCATTACAAATTTTAACTTTAATGAGAACAGGAAACTATAAGGCAACTGTGGTGGAGAACAATGTGGGGGAAGGCAGTCACATCTCACCATGTGTATACACACACACACACAACATTAATCTTTCAGAGACCTCTTAGAACTTAACAAAAAAAAAAAGGGAAGCCTATTCAAGATCCAGATGGCTCTTAAACTAAAGTATATCCTCTGGGGGATGTCACCAGTCTTATATTTTAAAAATCACATGATCCTACAAATCAAGCAATATTGGATTCAAGTTCCCTTCTTAAGGCAAACCAAAACAAAATGAAAACAACAACCAAAAGTCCAGACATGAAGATTATTAAAAAGGTCTTTTAGTACCAGGTTTCATACTCAGATATGCTTGGTTCATATATAAAGTCACTTACTAGAGTTGAAAATGAGTTTTGATTCCATATAGCCTCTTTGGACATTATCCTGTAAGTCCCTAACCAGAACAAACTGAGACATGAGTCAAAGGTAGCCATATCCAGGGAGAGACCTGGTCCCTTCTCTCCACAAATTGCATCTAGACCCTCCACAAGCCTAATTTTGCTGTATCTCACCATCAGAAAATCCAAACAAGCACCTTGTATAACTTTGTCCCTCCCTTTCCATCCCCTCCTCTCAACATTTAGAGGCAAGAACAGAGGAGGATCTTCACTGAAGTTACTGGGATCACCAATGTACCAAAACACAATTTGCACATGTGTCTTCCATTTAAAAAGTAATAAATGAAAGAGAACTTTCTTACCGTATTGACCCGATCATGTAGGGCTGTGCCAGCTGAACAACAATCGCACCACTTCCTAGCTGATGACACGTATAACCAGAATCCCAGTCATAATTCTTAGTGTCCCCATTCAGCAAGGCATTTCGGCTCCGACTGACTCCTTCAATCACACTGGCACAATCAGCGATTGTTGCAACGTTCTCCATGGGAACTGTGAATCCAACACAAGATTTAGCATCAAGAAGCCAAATATACCCCAACAGTTTGCTACAAACAAAATTAATTATTATCAATGATAAAACAAAAATTAGAGCATACTGACTACCTCAAGATATGAACACATTTAAAACACATGCCAGTTTTCTAAAAAGTTGAAACTAAGGCTGAAACAAACCAAATCATATGTGACAATTAACACTAAAGAATTTTATTATAAAGAAACATGATACCCTATAAAATATAGAATGGATACAAACACTGCAAAATATTACTACAATGGGAAACCACACAGTGGTTGAGATTAATAAACCACAGCTATATCCAAATGGATGAATCAAAAAGCAATGCTGAGTGAAAAAAGTAAGGCACAGGAAAACACAGTGTAGGATTTCATTTACACAAAGTTTTTTTAAATGGCAAAACCAGAAATACAACTTGTTTAGGGGTATATATATATAAATGTAAAATAAAAAGAAAATCCAGGGAATTATTACACAAAATTTATGCTCACTTGTACGTGAAAGAGGAATATGAAATCTTTGAGGGACCCCTCCAATCTGTCTAAACATTAATTGATTTCATTTCCAAGATGAAATCCTGGAAGGGTTTCAACTTCTGGTCTTATTCTATTCTCAAGTGAGGCAATAGGTACACGGGCACTTGTTTTATTAATATTCTCTAAACTATTCATATTTATTGTTGTTGTTGTTCAGACGCTAAGTCATGTCCAAATCTTTGCAATCCTATGGACTACAGCATGCCAGGCTTCCTTGTCCTTCAGTATATCCCGGAGTTTGCTCAAACTCGTGTCTGTTGAAGTGGTGATGCCATCCAATCATCTCATCCTCTGTCATCCCCTTCTCCTCCTGCCTTCAGTCTTTCCCCGAATTAAGGTCTTTTCCAGTGAGCTGGCTATTTGCATTAGGAGGCCAAAATATTGGAGCTTCAGCTTCAGCATCAGTCCTTCCAATGAATATTCAGGGTTGATTTCCTTTAGGATTGACTGGTATGATCTCCTTGCATCACAATTCAAAAGCATCAATTTTCTGTTGCTCAGCTTGGTCCAGTTCTCACATCCATATATAACTACTGGAAAAAACATAGCTTTGACTATACGGACCAAATGGTGACCACAGCCAGGAAATTAAAAGACTCTTACTCCTTGGAAGGAAAGTTATGGCCAACCTAGATAGCATATTCAAAAGCAGAGACATTACTTTGCTGACAAAGGTCTGTCTAGTCAAGGCTATGGTTTTTCCAGTAGTCATGTATAGATGAGAGAGTTGGACTATAAAGAAAGCGGAGTGCTGAAGAATTGATGCTTTTGAACTGTGGTGCTGGAGAAGACTATTGAGAGTCCCTTGGACTGCAAGGAGATCCAACCAGTCCATCCTAAAGGAGATCAGTCCTGGGTGTTCATAGGCAGGACTGATGTTGAAGTTGAAGCTCCAGTACTTTGGCCACCTATGCGAAGAGCTGACTCATTTGAAAAGACCCTGATGCTGGGAAAGACTGAAGGCAGGAGAAGAAGGGGATGACAGAGGATGAGGTGGTTGGACGGCATCACCGACTCATGGACATGAGTTTGGGTAAACTCTGGGAGATGGTGATGGACAGGGAGGCCTGGCGTGCTGCAGTCCACAGGGTCTCAAAGAGTTAGACACGATTGAGCGACTGAACTGAACTGATATGGACCACTGTGGCAAAGTGTTGTCTCTGCTTTTTAATATGCTGTCTAGGTTTGTCATAGCTTTTCTTTCAAGGGAGAAGTATCTTTTACTTAGATGACTGCAATCACTGTCTACAATGATTCTGGAGCCCAAGAAAATAGTCTGTCACTGTTTCCATTTTTTCCCCATTTTTCTATCTGCCATGAAGTGTTGGGACTGGATGCCACGATTTTAGGTTTTTGAATGCTGAATTTTAAGCCAGCTTTTTCACTCTCCTTTCACCCTTATCAAGAAGCTCTCTAGTTCCTCTTCACTTTCTGCTATTAGAGTGGTATCATCTGCATATCTGAGGTTATTGATATTTCTCCTGGCAATCTTGACTCTCATTTGTGATTCATCCAGCCTGGCATTTTGCATGATGTACTCTGCATATGAATTAAATAAGCAGGATGACAATATACAGCCTTGATGTACTTTGTTCCCAATTTTCCCAACCAGTATGTTGCTCCATGTCCGGTTCTAACTGTTGCTTCTTGACCTGCATACAGGTTTCTCAGGAGACAGGAATGGTGGTTTGGTATTTCCATTTCTTTAAGAATTTCCCAGTTTGTTGTGATCTACACAGTCAAAGGCTGTAATGTAGTCAATGAAGCAGAAGTAGATGTTTCTCTGGAATTCCCTTGCTTTCTCTATGATCCAACAGGCGTTGTGATCTCTGGTTCCTCTGCCTTTTCTAAACCCAGCTTGTACATCTGGAAGTTCTCAATTCAAGTACTCCTGAAGCCTAGCTTGAAGGATTTTTAGCCTAGCATTACCTTGCTAGGATGTGAAATGAGCACAGTTGTACAGTAGTTTGAACATTGTTTGGCATTGCCTTTCTTAGGGACTGAATGAAAACTGACCTTTTCCAGTCCTGTGACCACTGCGAATTTTTTTAAAATTTGCTGACATGTTGAATGAGCACTTTAACAGCACTATCTTTCAGGATTTTAAATAGCTCAGCTGGCATTCCATCACTTCCACTAGCTTTGTTCATAGTAATGCTTTCTAAGGTCCACTTGACTTTATACTCCAGGATGTCTGGCTCTAGGTAAGTGACCACAGCATTGTGCTTATCTGGATTTTTTGTACAACTCTTCTGTGTATTCTTGCCACCTCTTCTTAATCTTTTCTACTTTTGTTAGGTCCTTACCATTTCTGTTCTTTATCTTGCCCATCCTTGCATGAAATGTTCCCTTGATACCTCCAATTTTCTTGAAGAGATGTCTAGTCTTTCCCATTCCATTATTTTATTTCTTTGCATTGTTCACTGAAGAAAGACTTATCTCTTCTTGTTCCCTGGAACTCTGCATTCAGTCAGGTACATCTTTCCCTTTCTCCTTTGCCTTTCGCTTCTCTTCTTTCCTCAGCTATTTTGTAAAGCCTCCTCAGACAACCACTTTGGCCTTCTTTTATTTCTTTTACTTGGGGATGGTTTTGGTCACTGCCTCCTGTTAGGAACCTCTGTCCATAGTTCTTCAGGCACCCTGTCTACCAGATGTAATCCCTTGAATCTATTCCTCATCTCCATTGTATAATCAGCAGGGATTTGATTTAGGTCATAGCTGAATGGCCTAGTGGTTTTCCCTACTTTCTTCATTTTAAGCCTGAATTTTGCAATAAGGAGCTTCTGATCTGAGCCACAGTCAGCTCCAGGTCTTGTTTTTGATGACTGTATAGAGCTTCTCCATCTTCAGCTGCAAAGATTATAATCAATCTGATTTTGGTATTGAACATTTGGTGATGTCCTTGTGTAGAGTTGTCTCTTGTGTTATTGAAAAAGGGTCTTTTCTATGACCAGTGTGTTTGTCTTGACAAAACTCTGTTAGCCTTTGCCCTGATTCATTCTGTAGTCTAAGGCCAAACTTGCCTGTTAAATGCCAGGTATCTCTTGACTTCTTACTTTTGCTTCCAATCCCCTATGATAAAAAGAACATCTGTTTTTTGGTGTTAGTTCTAGAAGGTCTTGTAGGGCTTCATAGAACCAGTTAACTTCAGCTTCTTCAGCATCAGTGGTTGGGACACAGTCTTGGATTACTCTGATGTTGAATGGTTTACCTTGGAAATGAACCAACATCATTCTGCTGTTTTTGAGGTTGCACCCAAGTACTGCATTTTGGACTCCTCTGCTGACTATGAGAGCTACTCCATTTCTTCTAAGGGATTCTTGCCCACAGTAGGTCATCTGAATTAAATTCACCCATTCTCATCCATTTTAATTCACTGATTCCTAAGATGTCTACATTCAATCTTGCCATCTCCTGCATGACTACATCTAATTTGATTCATGGATCTAACATTCCAGGTTTCTGTGCAATATTGTTGTTTACAGCATCAGACTTTACTTTCACCAGCAGACACATCCACAACTGGGCATCATTTCTGTTTTGGCCCAGCCCTCTTCCTGGAGCTATTTCTCCGCTTTTGCTTAGTACCATATTGGACACATTCCGACTTAGGGCGTTCATCTTCCAGTGACATACCTTTTTGTTTTTTCATACTGTTTATGGGGTTCCTGAGGCAAGAATACTGAGGTGGTTTGTCATTACCTTCTCCAGTGGGCCACATTCTTGTCACAACTCTCCACCATGACCCATCTGTGTTGGGTGGCCCTGCACAGCATGGCTTATAGCTTCACTGAGTTACACAAGCCCCTTCACTGTGACAAGGCTATGATCCATGTGATCATTTTGGTTAGCTTTCTGTGACTGTGGTTTCTGTTCTGGAGGCTGTGGGATTGTAGTCCTTACTTTGTCTATCTGCCCTCTGATGGATGAAGATAAGAGGCTAATGCAAGCTTCCTGATGGGAGGGGCTGGCTATGGGGAATACTGGGTCTTACTCTGGCTGGCAGAGCCATGCTCAGTAAACCTTTAATCCAACTGTCTGCTGATGGGTGGGGCTGTGCTCCCTCCCTGTTAGTTGTTTGGCCGAGACAACCCAGTCCTGGCACTGCGGCAGGGCTGATGGTGGCCTCCAAGGGGACTTAGGCCGGCATGCACCTCCCAGGCCTGTGCTGCCAGTGCTTTGTCTCCACGGCAGGGCACTGTCGACGCACACCTCCGCAACAGACTTTCAAACGTTCGCAGGCAGGTGTGGCTCAGTCTCCTGGGGGGTCACTGCTCCTTTCCCCTGGGCCCTGGTTCACACAAGGTTTTCTTTGTGCCCTCCAAGAGTCTCTGTTTCCCCCAGTTCTGTGAAAGTTCTGTAATCAAATCCCATTGGAATCTTCAACATCAGATTCCCTGGGGATTCCCAGTCCCTTTGCCAGATCCCTAGGTTGCGAAGTCTGAAGTGGGGCCTAGAACCTGTATATATTTATTTCACTTAATAAATGTAGCATATTTGTTTAAAGAAGCATTATATTTTATATATATATTTTTTTCAGTATTTTAGAATTCATAAAGTAGGAAAACAATCCAGAACATGGAACCAATCCCTTTTCAGAATATACAGTTGTCTTCAGCCATGTGTTTCCCTTGTTTGTTTACTATCCTGAGCATTTCAACACATATGTTCATCTCTTTGTTCAAGAACTGCTGCATTTTGAAACATCAATTCTGTTTTGATTTCATGTCTCTATATATGTTTCAAGTCTACATGAACCTGTTCATTTATAAAAGTCTAGGGTTTCCACTAAATGATTGCTGTTCAAAAATGATGTCGATTCTGTAAACATTGAGAAGAGAATGGTGAAAGATGAAGGGTCTTTTAAGTCCACCTGGAACCTTTTTTGTGCATTTACCAGTGCTGGAATTTTCCTCAGAATATTTAATGTATTTAACCAAAATCTACAATTAACCTTAGCTACTTGCATTTAAGCTATGTAGCTTACTTTATGTAATTTTAAGTAGATTCTAAAACAAGACAATTGCTTATTAGATATACACTGTACTTTTCAGTATATTATACTCTATGCAAAGAGAGAGGGTGAATAGTACTACTATCATGCCAAACACTTCTAACTGCATGATGATGGGGAGTAAATCATCTTCCATGTCCCTTCTAAGCAATGCATACACTTTCCAAAGTTGGGCATGCCTGTTCTCAAGCCCTCATCTCATACACCTTCACTGTGTGCTGTACTCTCTGCAGATGAGGACAGCCATCCACAGATAAGGAAGAGAGAAAGGGAAGAAGGGGAATGAGAGAGGATGGGTTTTCTGGCCATGAATCCCTTGAGTATGAAGCTTAACTCCAAAGCAACAAGCAAAAATGCTGGTGAAATAATCTGTGAGGACGGTTTCCTAGCAGAGAGGGGCTTGGAGAAAAGGCCCCATCTGATTTTGAAAGGAGAAGAAATAAAGGACTATATTTAGAGAGTTGGTAAGGATACTTCCACCTCGCAGAGAAAGAGAAGTATTCCGTGGTTTGGAAGAGAGAACGAAAGGAAGTGGCACAAGATGCACAGCCAACTGAACTGAGACAGAAAATCACACTGTGGGTAGCTCAGGCTGCAGGAGCAAGACAGCCTCCATTCTACCAGCTGCTTCAACAGCACACATTTTCTTTTCACCCACAATGTGCATTCAATGATGATCAGCAAGGTGGCGCTCAGCATTGCATTACACAGGGAACCTAGTGACGGAAGTTTTGCACTGATGTTTTGTGTGTGCTGATTCAATCACAGCAGCAGTGAGAGGAGAGTGAACTGGGCAGTGGCTCTTAAAACTCCTCCCCGAAAGCAATACACATCACTTTGCTCACATTTTGTTGACTAAGGCAAGTCACTGAGCCTTACCTAACTTCCAAGCAGGTGGGAGAGAACTAACTTGCTATGTGAGAAGAAAGGGAATGTGTGGGCAACAGTATTGACATCTACCATAACAGTAAACCAGGATGCAGGAATGTTCAATAGAGAGATAAATCCAGTTCACTGGTATAAAGTATATAAAATATTTCAATGCATAAATATACCAGAGGAACATTTAGATTGTTACCATTGTTTTCTTTGTGATTACAAACAAAGGTATCTTTTGTATACATAGGTAAGAGTTTCTTCAAGGAATACATAAGACATATACATGTATATATTTACACACACATACACAAATGGAATTGTACTTGTGGCTACAAGTCACTTCGCTGGCAGGATGTCAGTCCTTTCTTGGTTAATGTATTGACTTGAAATATTTAATCTTCTCCTCTACATGATTTGTGCTTTCCCTTTCATGTTTATAAATTCTTTCCTACCCCAAATTTATAAAGATATCTTCCTATATTTTCTCCTAAAAGTTTTCAAATTTTGTTTTTCATGTTTGGTTCTTTAATCTATTTAGGATTTATTTTTGGTATGCTATGAAATACGGATCTACTTTCATCTTTTATTCATAAGGTTAGCCGATTTCCCCAGCACCATTTAATGAACAGTTCATCCCTTCCCCCTCTAATTTATGTTACTTTAGTCATATATAAGGTTTTCATAATATCCGAATCTCTTCTTAAGGTCTGTACTCTGTTTCCTTAATTTGCCTAGCCTTGTGACTTCACCATGCTGTTTTAATGACTAAAATTTTACAGTATCATAAAATCTGACAAAATGAATACTTCTTCTTCCCTTCAAAATTAACCTCAGTTAGTCTTGGTTCCTTCAGGAAAATTTTTCATTTTGTTTAAGTTTTCAAACATAGCAGCATAAAACTTTGCACAGTATGTTCTCATTATCATTCCAAGTATTTTATTTGTTTCCTTTCTTTATTTGATCAGTTCTATACATGTTATTAGTGTTTTCAAGAAATCAGTTTCTTATTTTGTTGATTCTTTATTTCATAGTTCACTAAATCAGTTCTTTTTATTATTTCTTCCTTCTGTTCCTTTGGATTTATTCTATTTTTTCCAAATATTTGAAGCAAATGCTTAATTTTTTTCATTTTTTTCTGATAAATGCATTTACAGCTAATATTTTACCTCTAAATCCTGCTTTATCTTTATCTTTAAATTTTGATATAGTGTTTTGAACAGTGTTGGTCAGGTATGGTGTAGAATGTCCCTCCATTTGGTGTTTTCTGATACAAAGTGTTTTAAAAGCTGATTGCATCTAAGTATTTTCTAATTTCCATTAGGAGTTTTCTTTGATTCATAAATTATTCATAAGAAGGCTTTTTTAACTTTTCAAATTAATTACATTGCAATATGCATAAAAAAAGTATATTCTGTACGATACAGAGTAATTGGAGAATTTGATGAGATGTGCTTTTTTGTGGTCCACTTTTTTGGTGTTCCAAAATCACTGCAGATGGTGATCGCAGCCATGAAATTAAAAGACGCTTACTCCTTGGAAGAAAAGTTATGACAAACCTAGATAGCATATTGAAAAGCAGAGACATTACTTTGCTGACTAAGATCCGTCTAGTCAAGGCTATGGTTTTTTCTGTGGTCATGTATGGATGTGAGAGTTGGACTGTGAAGAAGGCTGAGCGCCGAAGAATTGATGCTTTTGAACTGTGGTGTTGGAGAAGACTCTTGAGAGTCCCTTGGACTGCAAGGAGATCCAACCAGTCCATTCTGAGGGAGATCAGCCCTGGGATTTCTTTGGAAGGAACGATGCTAAAGCTGAAACTCCAGTACTTTGGCCACCTCATGCGAAGAGCTGACTCATTGGAAAAGACTGATGCTGGGAGGGATTGGGGGCAGGAGGACAAGGGGACGACAGAGGATGAGATGGCTGGATGGCATCACGGACTCGATGGACGTGAGTCTGAGTGAACTCCGGGCGATGGTGATGGACAGGGAGGCCTGGCGTGCTGCGATTCATGGGGTCGCAGAGTCGGACATGACGGAGCAACTGAACTGAACTGAACATGATTCTTATTAATATTTTACATGTGCCTGAAGAGAATGTGTATTCTCTAATTTGGGAGATGTATGGTTCTATGTAGATCTACTATATCAAACTTATTGTGCTGTTCATATCACTTATATGCTTACTAATTAATGGGAGAGGTTTATTTAAAATTTCCACTATGACTATAGATCTGTCAATTTCTCCTTGTAATTTTGTCAATCTTTGCTTTATATATTTGAGGCCACGCCACTTCACATATATCACTTTAGAATTATATCCAATTGGTAGACTGAACCTTTCATCATGGTGCACTGTCATTCTTTATTTCGAGTAATGCCTTTGCCCTAAAATCCACATTGTCTGATGTCAAATAAATATAGCACCTTCATTTTGGCTACTATATCCTTAGCATCACTCTTCTCTTTTTCTGATCTCTTGTGAATAAAATATAATTAGATTTTTGAAAAATTCAGTGTCCTTTGTCTTTTAACTGGCAGATTTATATGACTTATATTAATTGCTATTACCAAGGTGTATACTAATTCACTTTTACTTCTACTTAACAAGACTTTTCCTTTGCTGCTTCCCTCACCTCTCCATCTGTTCTGTTCTTATTTTCTAATGGATTGAAATTCCTTTATTGTATTTCTATGTGCTTTCTTTAGACACTAAGTGACATATATATACAAGGGCTTAGACCTGGTAGACACATTGCCTGAAGAACTATGGACAGAGCTTCCTAACACTGTTCAGGAGGCAGTAACCAAAACCATCCCCAAGAAAATGAAATGAGAGAAGGCAAAGTGGTTGTCTGAAGAGGCTTTACAAACAGCTGAGAAAAGAAGAGAAATGAAAAGCAAAGGCGGAAAAGGGAAAGATATACCCAACTAAATGTAGAATTCCAGAGAACTACAAAGAGAGATAAGGTCTTCTTCAATAAACAATGCAAATAAGTAGAGGAAAACAAGAGAATGGGAAAGACATGAGATCTCTTCAAGAAAATTGAAAATATCAAGGGAACATTTCATACAAGGATGGGCACGATAAAGGACAGAAACGGTAAGGACCTAACAGAAGCAGAAAAGATTAAGAAGGTGTGGCAAAAATACACAGAACTATACACAAAAGATCTTAATGACCCAGGTAACCACAATGGTGCTGTCACTCACATAGAGCCAGACATCCTGGAGTATTAAGTCAAGTGGGCCTCAGAAAGCATTACTACAAACAAAGCTAGTGGAAGGGATGGAATTCCAGCAAGCTATTTAAAAATCCTAAAAGATGGTGCTGTTCAAGTGCTGCATTCTGTCTCTATTCTTTTATTAAATTTTAGATATGCATGCCAGACTTAAAAATGACTAAAACTAAAAATCACATGTTCCCTTCTCCTGAACAAAAGATATTAACACATTTTCATACAAATCATCTGCCTCTTAGCTTGTTATTCTTACCTAACATTTCACTTCTACCTTGTTTTATACTCTCAAAATCAGTCATTACAATCTTATATAGTCAAAACTTATTCACATTCATCAATTTATTCAATCCTAACCCTTTCTTCCTGGTTCAACTTCCTTCTAAGACATATCCATCAGCAAAGTCTTTGTTTGAAAGTATATTTTGCCACCACTCTTGAGAAATAGTTTAGTTGGATATAGAACTCTAAGTGAAAAGTTGTTTCTCCTCAGTACTTTGAAGATACTTTTGCATAGTCTTCGGCTTCTACCATTATGTCTGTTACAGCCTGCTATCCCTCTAACAGCTGTAATTTTTTTCTCTACAGTTCATTTTAAGGTTTTCTTTTTGATCTTGTTTTGTAATTTATGTTATGTATGCATACATGCTCTGTCGCTTCAGCTGTATCTGACTCTTTGCGACCCCATGGATTGTATCCTGCCAGACTCCTCTGTCTGTGGGATTATCCTAGCAAGAATACTAGAGTGGGTTGCCATTTCCTCCTCCAGAGGGTCTTCCCAATCCAGGGATTGAACCCATGTCTCCTGAGGTTCCTGCAGGATTCTTTACCTCTCAGTCACCTGGGAAGCTCCACATGGTATCTATATGTGACTAAATTTATCCTGCTCAAGACTAAATATAAGCATTTATGGCTTTATCAAGTCTGGAACAACTGTTTCTCCCTCATTTTCTGTTTTTCCCTTTTCTAGAATTCCCATCAGACCTCTGTTGGGACCTCCCATTCTATTCTCTCTGTTTCTTAACCTTCCTTTCATTTTTTCCCTCTTGTTTTTGAAGCATTCTGGGAAATTTATTAAAATTACTTTTGTGTTCACTACATTTCTCCAGATATGTTCCATTTACTATTCAACCTGTGCACTGACAGGTAAAATTTTACCAGTAAAATGGTAAAACTTTACTATCAAACAAAAACTACCCACTATTGAAAATAAGTGAACTGCAGCCCTACATATCAGCAAGGGTCAATCTTACAAAGAAAGCTGGATAAGAAAAGCAAGTCAGAAAAACACAAAGGGTATTAATTCTACTTCTGTTGCTTAGTGAGATACCTAGTGAATGTCACCTATGTGATAAGATTAGAAAGAGAGCTAGAGAGCTCTCTAGAGAGAGCTAGCTCTAGCTAGAGAGCTAAGTAAGTAAGTAAGTAAAGTCACTCAGTCGTGTCTGACTCTTTGTGACCCCATGGACTGCAGCCCACCAGGCTCCTCAGTCCATGAGATTCTCCAAGCAAGAATACTGGAGTGGGTTGCCATTTCCTTCTCCAGGGGATCTTCCCGACCCAGGGATCGAACGCGGGTCTCCTGCATTGGAGGCAGACGCTTTAACCTCTGAGCCACCAGGGAAGTCCTAGCTAGAGAGCTAGGGAGTAGTAAACACAGATTCAGATGAATGGTGGCCTCTGGGTAGGAAGACAGCAGGCTGCAAGGGGGGAGGAACACACAAAGGACTTCAAAAGTTTGCCAGTGCTGGGACTTCCCTTGTGGCCCAGTGGGCATGGATTTGACTCCTGGTTGGGGAGCTAAGACCCCATAAGCCTCTCGGACAAAAAACCAAAATATAAAACAGAAGCAGTATTATAATGAATTCAATACAGACTTTAAAAATGGTCCACATCAAAAAAAAAAAAAAAAAAAATTTGGTAATGTTCTGTTTCTCAAGTTGGTGAGCATGCAAGTATTGTTGTTCTCCAAACTTTACAGATATATTCTTTATGTTCTTTCACAAACACAGAATACTGGTGTTTTCCTTTAATTCCATATATTTTAACACTTTTTATGAAAAACAGAAAAATGGAAAGCAATTCAGGGGGCCTGAAAAGGTAAACCTTCAGAATTCTTTAGAATACTGATGTGCTCTATTAATATCTACTAGGTCTTAATAGCTGTCCTTGTTGATTCTCCCTGAGTCTGTCAATTTCCTCCTACTATCTTACTGCTTCACAGTTTTATCCCTAGATGATCTGATTTTAACTAGTAGTCAATTAGTACAGCAGCATCAGAGATAATCATAAAATCATTAGTGACATGGTTCTAGCTCTCTGGGAAACAAAGCTGGGAAGAGCACTCAGACTCCTTTTCTAAAGACATATTTATAAATATTTACTAAAGAAGATTCAGTCTTCATTATTTCTCTAAACAAAACTGCCCTAGTAATACCATCCCCTTTGACCCTCTGGAATCTTAAGGTTGTCTAATATATGCTACATTAAAGAACTTTGCCTTCTTAACAAAAAATTTTATATCTGTGTGCTGGAGAAGAGTATTTTATGGTTTCCACTTTGATATTTTTTTTTAAAAAATGTCAAACTCAGTTTATTTATTTTTGACCATACCAGCACATGTGGAATTTTGGTCCCCTGACCAAGAAAGAATCAAATCTGCACCCCTCACATTGGAAGCTCAGAGTCTTAACTACTGGACCACCAGGGATGTCCCTCTACTTTAATCTTGACATAATTACTCATTAATACTTCCAAAGTCTGAGTCTACAAAGGGTGCCCAACACAGACACATGTAACATATAATACACTGAGATGAACTGTATTATGAAATCTACCCCAACTCCCATGTTTACTTTCAAGAAAGTGCTTTTGCTAGAACTCTACTAGCAACTTGATGAGCAACTGTATTTACTTCCTAAAGTAGAAAATCTGAAGATCACCACTTTTCTTAATTCTTATTCCTATTTTTAAAATAATCAGTCAAATTAACAATATAACAACAAAATGATGCCAACAGGTAGAAAGAAGAGAGAGTAGGGACTTGGATAAAGTAGGGAATTTGGATCCACAAAGCCCATGGATAACAACTTTCTGTAGATAACCAAGATGAGACCATAGTTTCAGTGCGTGTCCATTCTTAATATTCAAATCAGTACTTCAATCTGATCTAACAGATTCAGCATCTGAGTCTCATAAGGGCAGGACCTTTTCTTTCTTTTCACTTCTGTATTCCCAACTGAAAAAAAAGAGGGCCTAGCATACAGTAGGTATTAAATAAATATCTGCTGAACGAATGAATCAGGGCTGGAAAAGGATGCCTATGTAGGTTATGGCACTTAACCTTGCTTAACATAGCTCCTTACCAAAAGCTAGAAAATCTAAAAGTTCCTGAATAAAGCAGAAAAAATGCTTTCTCAGGGAAAGTTTCCTTAGAAAATTAAAGTATGATCAATCTCTGGGTCTTGACCTAAACATTAAAAAGAAAACAAATATGCCCACTACAGAGGAGCTGCTTTATAAGCACTATATACACCTCAGCTCTTTCAACTTCTCTTCCCCTAAAAGTTTATCCCACATATAGAAAGTTTGGTCACTCATGGTAGACTAAATATTTTCTGATAGGGAAACTATTTTGGGGAAAACAGGGGGAAGAGGAAAAATGTATATAGTAGGGTGACTTTTAAAGATTACAGAAGTTCTTCTATGCCTGACGGTACTGCTGTCTGCTCTAGTCACCCTATAGGAGTTCTTACAGAAGAGATGTCCTAAATGTCACTGCTGGGTTTACTAATATGGGCCACTTCCTTCATTTCAGCAGGAAATAATTCGGTTATTTATTCTTCTTCCCAGAAACACAAACCTCAGCCTGCCTAGTTGGACTGCCTAATAATCAGTCAATGATTTGAATAAGGTCCATGATCTTTTTTCCTGGGAAAAATTAGAGAGTGACTCTAATTGACTGCAACACACAGAAGGTGCCGTACAGTTTCCCTTCCCAGAGGGGCCAGGCCACTCCCCATTTGAGTGTTCATTACCATCTTTCACATGCATCTGATAAATTTATTAAAAACACCATCTGGATGGGACTTAGCTTTGTGCTGTATTTCCAGTCTTCCAGTTTCCTCCCTTGTCCCACTGGAATTTCTGCCCAATTTGTGTCACTTTGTTTACAAAACCATACTGCCAAAATCCAGTGTCTCGCGTCTGTCTCTTGCCGGTCTTCCTTTGCTATCCTTCAGCTGTGTACTTCTTACAATAGCCTGTGCTAGAAACAAAGGTAAAAGAGAAGTGCCTAGGCAGAAATTACTTTTCCCCCTCTGTGTACACAGCAATTCTGTTCAGACAAATTTAATTTGCTGCTTCTGAATGCAAAAACTGCATGTTAACAAAGTGTATACATCCTGCAAGTGTAGAATATTGGGATGACTCAGGCTTGGGGAAAAACTGATCTGAAAACAATTTTACTGTTCTCTGTCGTTACGCAGCACCAGGGGTGGCCAACTGGCGGCCTGTAAATTTAATTCAGGAGTAATAAATTTTTTAAAAGGCAGTATTACTTCACTAGGACATGACCTGAGGGCCACCTGTACCAGCAATATTTAAAGATAAGACTGACATGTTATTTAACTATCTCCAGGGATCACCTTTGAGAGAGAGGGGAGAAAAATCCACTTGAAGCAGATTTTAAAAGTGAAATGGCACTTACAGAGGATTGTCAGCTTCAAAAATAGTGCTTGTGTTGGGCTTCATTCAATGTTTCCCTGGCTATTTTCATTATAAATTGTTTTCTAACAGCACAGCGGTTTGTGCAGCCATCAAGGGCTTAATGGTCTTAGGCTAGATTCTTCTCTGCTAAGATTTTCAGAGATACAAAGTATTTCCTTCAAAAAGTAACTAGGACTATCAACTTAAGGTCACATCTAGATAGTCCCCCCTACAGATTTACATTTTTTTTAAAAAAAGGGACTCCCCCCTAGGAGGCCTATCTCCAAGCCTACATAGAAACTGCTGCTGACCAAGCAAGCTTTCAAACAAACTGCAATCCAACCTTCTGTCAACTTACTTTAAAGGAAAAAATATTCACAGCTGTTATGTCTGAACAGCTGTAAAAGAACAATAGCTAATTAGAGCACAAGCCCATCTTTCTTAGAAACTATCAAAAAGCTACCAAATGTATTCAACACTGGTACTAAGTTACATTCATTCCTGGTTGTATCTATAAAGGTGAAAAAAAAAATCACTTTTCTTGGTGCAGTCAACTATGGAAAACAGTATGGAGGTTTCTCAAAAAACTAAAAACAGAGCTGTCATATGATCCAGCAATCCCACTCCTGGGCATATATCTGGACAAAAATATAATTTAAAAAGATACATGTACCCTATGTTCACAGCAGCACCATTCACAACAGCCAAGAATGGAAATAACCTAAACATTCACCAACAGATGAACAGATAAAGATGTGGCACCATACACACAATGGAATACTACTTCGCTATAAAAAGAAAGGAAATAATGCCTTATATACAGCAACACGGATGGAACGAGAGATTATCATACTAAGTAAAATAAGTCAGAAAGAGAAAAACAAATACCATATGATATCACTTATATCCCTGGGATTTCTTTGGAAGGAACGATGCTAAAGCTGAAACTCCAGTACTTTGGCCACCTCATGCGAAGAGCTGACTCATTGGAAAAGACTGATGCTGGGAGGGATTGGGGGCAGGAGGACAAGGGGACGACAGAGGATGAGATGGCTGGATGGCATCACGGACTCGATGGACGTGAGTCTGAGTGAACTCCGGGCGATGGTGATGGACAGGGAGGCCTGGCGTGCTGCGATTCATGGGGTCGCAGAGTCGGACATGACGGAGCAACTGAACTGAACTGAACATGATTCTTATTAATATTTTACATGTGCCTGAAGAGAATGTGTATTCTCTAATTTGGGAGATGTATGGTTCTATGTAGATCTACTATATCAAACTTATTGTGCTGTTCATATCACTTATATGCTTACTAATTAATGGGAGAGGTTTATTTAAAATTTCCACTATGACTATAGATCTGTCAATTTCTCCTTGTAATTTTGTCAATCTTTGCTTTATATATTTTGAGGCCACGCCACTTCACATATATCACTTTAGAATTATATCCAATTGGTAGACTGAACCTTTCATCATGGTGCACTGTCATTCTTTATTTCGAGTAATGCCTTTGCCCTAAAATCCACATTGTCTGATGTCAAATAAATATAGCACCTTCATTTTGGCTACTATATCCTTAGCATCACTCTTCTCTTTTTCTGATCTCTTGTGAATAAAATATAATTAGATTTTTGAAAAATTCAGTGTCCTTTGTCTTTTAACTGGCAGATTTATATGACTTATATTAATTGCTATTACCAAGGTGTATACTAATTCACTTTTACTTCTACTTAACAAGACTTTTCCTTTGCTGCTTCCCTCACCTCTCCATCTGTTCTGTTCTTATTTTCTAATGGATTGAAATTCCTTTATTGTATTTCTATGTGCTTTCTTTAGACACTAAGTGACATATATATACAAGGGCTTAGACCTGGTAGACACATTGCCTGAAGAACTATGGACAGAGCTTCCTAACACTGTTCAGGAGGCAGTAACCAAAACCATCCCCAAGAAAATGAAATGAGAGAAGGCAAAGTGGTTGTCTGAAGAGGCTTTACAAACAGCTGAGAAAAGAAGAGAAATGAAAAGCAAAGGCGGAAAAGGGAAAGATATACCCAACTAAATGTAGAATTCCAGAGAACTACAAAGAGAGATAAGGTCTTCTTCAATAAACAATGCAAATAAGTAGAGGAAAACAAGAGAATGGGAAAGACATGAGATCTCTTCAAGAAAATTGAAAATATCAAGGGAACATTTCATACAAGGATGGGCACGATAAAGGACAGAAACGGTAAGGACCTAACAGAAGCAGAAAAGATTAAGAAGGTGTGGCAAAAATACACAGAACTATACACAAAAGATCTTAATGACCCAGGTAACCACAATGGTGCTGTCACTCACATAGAGCCAGACATCCTGGAGTATTAAGTCAAGTGGGCCTCAGAAAGCATTACTACAAACAAAGCTAGTGGAAGGGATGGAATTCCAGCTAAGCTATTTAAAAATCCTAAAAGATGGTGCTGTTCAAGTGCTGCATTCTGTCTCTATTCTTTTATTAAATTTTAAATATGCATGCCAGACTTAAAAATGACTAAAACTAAAAATCACATGTTCCCTTCTCCTGAACAAAAGATATTAACACATTTTCATACAAATCATCTGCCTCTTAGCTTGTTATTCTTACCTAACATTTCACTTCTACCTTGTTTTATACTCTCAAAATCAGTCATTACAATCTTATATAGTCAAAACTTATTCACATTCATCAATTTATTCAATCCTAACCCTTTCTTCCTGGTTCAACTTCCTTCTAAGACATATCCATCAGCAAAGTCTTTGTTTGAAAGTATATTTTGCCACCACTCTTGAGAAATAGTTTAGTTGGATATAGAACTCTAAGTGAAAAGTTGTTTCTCCTCAGTACTTTGAAGATACTTTTGCATAGTCTTCGGCTTCTACCATTATGTCTGTTACAGCCTGCTATCCCTCTAACAGCTGTAATTTTTTTCTCTACAGTTCATTTTAAGGTTTTCTTTTTGATCTTGTTTTGTAATTTATGTTATGTATGCATACATGCTCTGTCGCTTCAGCTGTATCTGACTCTTTGCGACCCCATGGATTGTATCCTGCCAGACTCCTCTGTCTGTGGGATTATCCTAGCAAGAATACTAGAGTGGGTTGCCATTTCCTCCTCCAGAGGGTCTTCCCAATCCAGGGATTGAACCCATGTCTCCTGAGGTTCCTGCAGGATTCTTTACCTCTCAGTCACCTGGGAAGCTCCACATGGTATCTATATGTGACTAAATTTATCCTGCTCAAGACTAAATATAAGCATTTATGGCTTTATCAAGTCTGGAACAACTGTTTCTCCCTCATTTTCTGTTTTTCCCTTTTCTAGAATTCCCATCAGACCTCTGTTGGGACCTCCCATTCTATTCTCTCTGTTTCTTAACCTTCCTTTCATTTTTTCCCTCTTGTTTTTGAAGCATTCTGGGAAATTTATTAAAATTACTATTTGTGTTCACTACATTTCTCCAGATATGTTCCATTTACTATTCAACCTGTGCACTGACAGGTAAAATTTTACCAGTAAAATGGTAAAACTTTACTATCAAACAAAAACTACCCACTATTGAAAATAAGTGAACTGCAGCCCTACATATCAGCAAGGGTCAATCTTACAAAGAAAGCTGGATAAGAAAAGCAAGTCAGAAAAACACAAAGGGTATTAATTCTACTTCTGTTGCTTAGTGAGATACCTAGTGAATGTCACCTATGTGATAAGATTAGAAAGAGAGCTAGAGAGCTCTCTAGAGAGAGCTAGCTCTAGCTAGAGAGCTAAGTAAGTAAGTAAGTAAAGTCACTCAGTCGTGTCTGACTCTTTGTGACCCCATGGACTGCAGCCCACCAGGCTCCTCAGTCCATGAGATTCTCCAAGCAAGAATACTGGAGTGGGTTGCCATTTCCTTCTCCAGGGGATCTTCCCGACCCAGGGATCGAACGCGGGTCTCCTGCATTGGAGGCAGACGCTTTAACCTCTGAGCCACCAGGGAAGTCCTAGCTAGAGAGCTAGGGAGTAGTAAACACAGATTCAGATGAATGGTGGCCTCTGGGTAGGAAGACAGCAGGCTGCAAGGGGGGAGGAACACACAAAGGACTTCAAAAGTTTGCCAGTGCTGGGACTTCCCTTGTGGCCCAGTGGGCATGGATTTGACTCCTGGTTGGGGAGCTAAGACCCCATAAGCCTCTCGGACAAAAAACCAAAATATAAAACAGAAGCAGTATTATAATGAATTCAATACAGACTTTAAAAATGGTCCACATCAAAAAAAAAAAAAAAAAAGATTTGGTAATGTTCTGTTTCTCAAGTTGGTGAGCATGCAAGTATTGTTGTTCTCCAAACTTTACAGATATATTCTTTATGTTCTTTCACAAACACAGAATACTGGTGTTTTCCTTTAATTCCATATATTTTAACACTTTTTATGAAAAACAGAAAAATGGAAAGCAATTCAGGGGGCCTGAAAAGGTAAACCTTTCAGAATTCTTTAGAATACTGATGTGCTCTATTAATATCTACTAGGTCTTAATAGCTGTCCTTGTTGATCTCCCTGAGTCTGTCAATTTCCTCCTACTATCTTACTGCTTCACAGTTTTATCCCTAGATGATCTGATTTTAACTAGTAGTCAATTAGTACAGCAGCATCAGAGATAATCATAAAATCATTAGTGACATGGTTCTAGCTCTCTGGGAAACAAAGCTGGGAAGAGCACTCAGACTCCTTTTCTAAAGACATATTTATAAATATTTACTAAAGAAGATTCAGTCTTCATTATTTCTCTAAACAAAACTGCCCTAGTAATACCATCCCCTTTGACCCTCTGGAATCTTAAGGTTGTCTAATATATGCTACATTAAAGAACTTTGCCTTCTTAACAAAAAATTTTATATCTGTGTGCTGGAGAAGAGTATTTTATGGTTTCCACTTTGATATTTTTTTTTAAAAAATGTCAAACTCAGTTTATTTATTTTTGACCATACCAGCACATGTGGAATTTTGGTCCCCTGACCAAGAAAGAATCAAATCTGCACCCCTCACATTGGAAGCTCAGAGTCTTAACTACTGGACCACCAGGGATGTCCCTCTACTTTAATCTTGACATAATTACTCATTAATACTTCCAAAGTCTGAGTCTACAAAGGGTGCCCAACACAGACACATGTAACATATAATACACTGAGATGAACTGTATTATGAAATCTACCCCAACTCCCATGTTTACTTTCAAGAAAGTGCTTTTGCTAGAACTCTACTAGCAACTTGATGAGCAACTGTATTTACTTCCTAAAGTAGAAAATCTGAAGATCACCACTTTTCTTAATTCTTATTCCTATTTTTAAAATAATCAGTCAAATTAACAATATAACAACAAAATGATGCCAACAGGTAGAAAGAAGAGAGAGTAGGGACTTGGATAAAGTAGGGAATTTGGATCCACAAAGCCCATGGATAACAACTTTCTGTAGATAACCAAGATGAGACCATAGTTTCAGTGCTGTGTCCATTCTTAATATTCAAATCAGTACTTCAATCTGATCTAACAGATTCAGCATCTGAGTCTCATAAGGCAGGACCTTTTCTTTCTTTTCACTTCTGTATTCCCAACTGAAAAAAAAGAGGGCCTAGCATACAGTAGGTATTAAATAAATATCTGCTGAACGAATGAATCAGGGCTGGAAAAGGATGCCTATGTAGGTTATGGCACTTAACCTTGCTTAACATAGCTCCTTACCAAAAGCTAGAAAATCTAAAAGTTCCTGAATAAAGCAGAAAAAATGCTTTCTCAGGGAAAGTTTCCTTAGAAAATTAAAGTATGATCAATCTCTGGGTCTTGACCTAAACATTAAAAAGAAAACAAATATGCCCACTACAGAGGAGCTGCTTTATAAGCACTATATACACCTCAGCTCTTTCAACTTCTCTTCCCCTAAAAGTTTATCCCACATATAGAAAGTTTGGTCACTCATGGTAGACTAAATATTTTCTGATAGGGAAACTATTTTGGGGAAAACAGGGGGAAGAGGAAAAATGTATATAGTAGGGTGACTTTTAAAGATTACAGAAGTTCTTCTATGCCTGACGGTACTGCTGTCTGCTCTAGTCACCCTATAGGAGTTCTTACAGAAGAGATGTCCTAAATGTCACTGCTGGGTTTACTAATATGGGCCACTTCCTTCATTTCAGCAGGAAATAATTCGGTTATTTATTCTTCTTCCCAGAAACACAAACCTCAGCCTGCCTAGTTGGACTGCCTAATAATCAGTCAATGATTTGAATAAGGTCCATGATCTTTTTTCCTGGGAAAAATTAGAGAGTGACTCTAATTGACTGCAACACACAGAAGGTGCCGTACAGTTTCCCTTCCCAGAGGGGCCAGGCCACTCCCCATTTGAGTGTTCATTACCATCTTTCACATGCATCTGATAAATTTATTAAAAACACCATCTGGATGGGACTTAGCTTTGTGCTGTATTTCCAGTCTTCCAGTTTCCTCCCTTGTCCCACTGGAATTTCTGCCCCAATTTGTGTCACTTTGTTTACAAAACCATACTGCCAAAATCCAGTGTCTCGCGTCTGTCTCTTGCCGGTTTTCCTTTGCTATCCTTCAGCTGTGTACTTCTTACAATAGCCTGTGCTAGAAGCAAAGGTAAAAGAGAAGTGCCTAGGCAGAAATTACTTTTCCCCCTCTGTGTACACAGCAATTCTGTTCAGACAAATTTAATTTGCTGCTTCTGAATGCAAAAACTGCATGTTAACAAAGTGTATACATCCTGCAAGTGTAGAATATTGGGATGACTCAGGCTTGGGGAAAAACTGATCTGAAAACAATTTTACTGTTCTCTGTCGTTACGCAGCACCAGGGGTGGCCAACTGGCGGCCTGTAAATTTAATTCAGGAGTAATAAATTTTTTAAAAGGCAGTATTACTTCACTAGGACATGACCTGAGGGCCACCTGTACCAGCAATATTTAAAGATAAGACTGACATGTTATTTAACTATCTCCAGGGATCACCTTTGAGAGAGAGGGGAGAAAAATCCACTTGAAGCAGATTTTAAAAGTGAAATGGCACTTACAGAGGATTGTCAGCTTCAAAAATAGTGCTTGTGTTGGGCTTCATTCAATGTTTCCCTGGCTATTTTCATTATAAATTGTTTTCTAACAGCACAGCGGTTTGTGCAGCCATCAAGGGCTTAATGGTCTTAGGCTAGATTCTTCTCTGCTAAGATTTTCAGAGATACAAAGTATTTCCTTCAAAAAGTAACTAGGACTATCAACTTAAGGTCACATCTAGATAGTCCCCCCTACAGATTTAC
>SJXQ01001348.1:87882-102331 GCA_006408695.1 Aepyceros melampus | reverse complement strand
TTAGTTTGGTCGCTCAGTCGTGTCTGACTCTTTGCGACCCCATGAATAGCAGCATGCCAGGCCTCCCTGTCCATTACTAACTCCTGGAGTCTACCCGAACCCATGTCCATTGAGTTGGTGGTGCCATCTAACCATCTCATCCTCTGTCGTCCCCTTCTCCTGCCCTCAATCTTTCCAAGCATCAGGGGCTTTTCCAAAGAGTCAGCTGTTTGCATGAGGTGGCCAAAGTATTGCAGTTTCAGCTTCAATATCAGTCCTTCCAATGAACACCCAGGACTGATCTCCTTTCGGATGGACTGGTTGGATCTCCTTGTAGTCCAAGGGACTCTCGAAAGTCTTCTCCAATACCACAGTTCAAAAGCATCAATTCTTCGGCGCTCAACTTTCTTTATAGTCCAACTCTCACATCCATACATGACTATTGGAAAAAATCATAGCCTCGACTAGACAGACCTTTGTTGGCAAAGTAATGTCTCTGCTTTTCAATATGCTGTCTAGGTTGGTCATACCTTGCCTTCCAAGGAGTAAGCGTCTTTTAATTTCATGGCTACAATCACCACCTGCAGTGATTTTGGAGCCCCAAAAAATAAAGTTTGACACTGTTTCCCCATCTATTTGCCATGAAGTGATGGGACCAGATGCCATGATCTTTGTTTTCTGAATGTTGAGCTTTAAGCCAACTTTTTCACTCTCCTCTTTCACAGTTCAAAAGCATCAATTCTTCGGCGCTCAACTTTCTTTATAGTCCAACTCTCACATCCATACATGACTATTGGAAAAAATCATAGCCTCGACTAGACAGACCTTTGTTGGCAAAGTAATGTCTCTGCTTTTTAATATGCTATCTAGGTTGGTCATACCTTGCCTTCCAAGGAGTAAGCGTCTTTTAATTTCATGGCTACAATCACCACCTGCAGTGATTTTGGAGCCCAGAAAAATAAAGTTTGACACTGTTTCCCCATCTATTTGCCATGAAGTGATGGGACCAGATGCCATGATCTTTGTTTTCTGAATGTTGAGCTTTAAGCCAACTTTTTCACTCTCCTCTTTCACTTTCATCAAGAGGCTCTTTAGTTCTTCATTTTCTGCCGTAAGAGTGGTGTCATCTGCATATCTGAGGTTACTGATATTTCTCCCAGCAATCTTGATTTCAGCTCGTGCTTCTTCCAGCCCAGCGTTTCTCAGGATGTACTCTGCATATAAGTTAAAAAAGCAGGGTGACAATATACAGCCTTGACGTACTCCTTTTCCTATTTGGAACCAGTCTGTTGTTCCATGTCCAGTTCTAACGGTTGCTTCCTGACCTGTATACAGGTTTCTCAAGAGGTAGGTCAGATGGTCTCGTATTCCCATGTCTTTCAGAATTTTCCACAGTTTATTGTGATCCACACAATCAAAGGCTTTGGCAGAGTTAATAAAGTAGAAATAGATGTTTTCCTAGAACTCTCTTGCTTTTTTGATGATCCATTTGATCTCTGGTTCCTCTGCCTTTTCTAAAACCAGCTTGAAGTAAATCAATTATATTTTAATCAAAAAATTATTTTTGAATCACATAGTATATTATATCACATTGCTGAGGAAAAGCCTTTAAACTTTTCTTTTCCCAAATTATCTCCAAGTTTCCAGCTCTGTGGGAAGGTTGCTCCTAAGACAGTTCCAAAGGATTCAGTCACGTCTGCAGGGGAAGAGCATGGGAAGAACACAGACCGTGTCTTTTGAATGTTGGAGACCCATTACTCACAGCCTCTTTTCTTTTTTTCTTTGTTTTCATTTTTGTCTGTTTCAGTTAGTATAATCTCAGTGTTCTCATCATTCCTGTTACAGCTCCAATTGTGACAAAACCAAAAGTTGCCCAAATAACACCATATCTTGAAATTATAAAGACTCTGACAATCATGCGGGGTCCTGTTTAGCCAGTGATAGGAAAAGGTTAACACTCTTCCAAACTTTAAGGCTCTCCTTCCTCCCAAAATATGCAAATTTTCTAACTTTAGAAAGCTATAGCTCTGAACATTTCTAAGAACATGGCAGTTTTCCAGAAAATGGAGGTGAGAAATCAGAGGTGACTATTCCCAGGGGCAAAGGTGAGATGCAGTGGGCTAATGGTTCCCAAGTGTGCAGGTTCACCAGGATCAGTGACTTCTTTCTTACACTGAAGCCTTTGAGGGAAAGCATGTTCCAGATCTAACTGCTTAAGAGGTTTACCCTTTTATGTGTATGTAGTTTTTAAACTCCAGCACTCATGCTGGAGGTTTTAGCTGTGAAAATCTTCAATTCAAAAAGACCTTAAAGGATCAAGCATCGCATGAAGCAGGGCACTCAAAGCTGGTGCTCTGGGACAACCCAGAGCGATGGGGTTGGGGGGGAGGTAGGAGGGGTTCAGGATGGGGGGACACATGTGTACCCGTGGCTGATTCATGTCGATGTATGGGAAAAGCCACCACAATATTGCAAAGTAATTATCCTCCAATTAAAATAAATTAATTAAATAAAAAAAATCAAGCATTGGATGTTTAATAGCAGTAACCACTACAGTATATCAGAGAGGGATTCACTCTGTAGGCAACGCCTTTAAATTTAGGACAAAGGAATTTCCAGATGCCAGAGAAAATAGATTTCAAACATCCAACTCTGTGTTTGAACTAATAGGCAATATCTCAGTGGGGGATTTTTTCCCTTTTCTCTGGAAATAATCTGTCAGAGAAATAAGATTCTACATCTGTCCCCTACATCAGGACAAGTTATTCATGCTGACATGGGGAAAAATACCTAACATGCAAAGAGTCATTGGAATTGGTTTTGCAAGTTTTGGAAACTCTTTTTCAAAACTATTTAAAAATTATAATGTGAAAGGCATCTTTTTCTATGACTAGTATCATAAGAATTTTACATGATTTATTTTTTATGTCCTAAAAGATGTTGAAATTAACAGTTATTTTTGTTCCACACTACTGGCTGAAAGGTTTTTGTCATGCCACAACAGTTTTGTGACTCAAGATCAGAGATGTTACCACAGTTTTGGGGGAATATTTCTCATTCATGTTAAGCACAGAAAATAGGATGTGCAAAATGTTTTTTGTTTTTTTTTTAAAGGTTCGCAAAAGAAGTTTTGATTTGCAAGGAAATGTTTGTGTTTTTTTCAACTATCATTTTAACAAAGTAGTAGTTAACCTCTCTCTATTCTAAGCTGGAGGATGTATCATAATGATTCTAAAATAATGGATAACTCTTGAGTCTTAACATCTTGAATGATGGTCTTTTAAAATGTATCAATAGCTATTAAAATTTTCATTTTGACTAACAATAGTTATCAGCGGTGAGACATTTAAACATTAAGGGGAACTCTGTACATTTTACAGAAAATGTCCCAATCAGGTCTCTGGCAAGTATAACTCCACATTGGCAGAAACTTCCTGCCACAGACTTTGAAGGCAGAGAGAAAAATGTGGGTGACCATACCAAATTCTCACATGTTTTAGTTCTCACAAACCATTCTGAATTGAGTTGCATGAGAAGGAAAGAATCTCTGAGAATCTCAAGGGAGCGAGACTGGAATTTAGAAGAGACATATGGGTAAAGGTGAATCTTAACTTGTGAATACTGAGCTTTCAGAACTGAGACTGTAATCAAACCCTACAGGATGCCTGAGGGAAAACTTGCTCCCTGGGCTCCCCTACTCTTAGCCTGAGGGCCAGCACAGGGCTGAGCAATCCCCTGGGTCAGACTGAGGCTGTGCTTCCCAACAGGTGAACTGGGGGTCCCTGGGGAAATCTGTCTACCTCGCTTCAAAGACTGACAATGAAAGTTTTGCCAGTGACCTGGAATGACTTTACCCATACTCCTAAGTAAAGCAGTTATGAGAAAAAAAAAGAAAAAAAAAAACCCAGGAAAAAGGACAATTTATACTACCTCTGGAGACCAAAGTTAATCTAGATTGAAGAATCATGAGGTGTTTTCCAGAAAGCTTACAGTGTCTGGTAAAAATACACTAAGAAAGAAAGAAAGGTAGAAAGAAAGTGAAGTCACTCAGTTGTGTCTGATTCTTTGCGACCCCATGGACTGTAGCCTACCAGGCTTCTCTGTCCATGGCATTTTCCAGGCAAGAGTACTGGAGTGGGTTGCTATTTCCTTCTCCAGGAGATCTTCCCAACCCAGGGATTGAACCCAAGTCTCCTGCATTGTAGGCAGATGCTTTTACCATTTGAGCCACTAGCGAAGATACATTAAAAGGGAAAATACACTAAAAGAAAGCTTAAAAAGTACCTTCTGCTATTACTCTCAATTAATTATTCTTTTAATGGTTTACACTTAGTGCTTCAGGAAATGAAAAATGGGTATGAATATTTTTAAATGGAATTTTATTATGAATATTCTGGGACCTGATAGTAAGTAAGTATCTTGTTTCTAAATTCTAGCTCTCTTTGCATCATGCCTACATATTTTAATTCTGAGAGGGCAAATGTGTGCTACCCTGCCTGCCTTCAGCTCGAACCTCCAGTGGAAAGCAGGTACCTCAAGTGCTCACCTCAGTTCTGTAAACTGTCTCCCAGGCAATCTCAAGGAGGCCGTTTAACCACCCTGTAACTTGATTTCTTTACCCATAGAGAAAAGAATCCCATCTTCTCTCTGCCTTCTTATGAACAGTGAAAAAATATATTAGATCATATTCATAAAAGCATCTCAAGATTTTCAAATAATCACAATATCCAGCTCGGTACTTCCCTAGCCATTAACAGTTTGGCTCTTCCCAACATGGTACGGGTAGGTGGGACAAGCATTTCAGAAATCTGGGTATTTCACACAAGGGAGACTTTCTTTCTCATGAGCTACCCTGTAATCATAAAAGGATAGGAGGCAGGGGAGGGGAGAACCAATAACAATTCTACTGACCAGTACAAACCTGTTAGCGCCTGCTAGTGTAATGTGCAGCTGGCAGTTTCAGAATAGCTAAGAAAGCAGTTCCTTCTGGTCGACACTTGCTGGGACAGCAATTTCCGGCCTCCTGAATCAGATCAAGATCATGGGAGCTATTAGAGCAAAAAAGGCTCTTTGCACTAACAGTACAGCGGTTAGGTGTCTCTTTCCATTAAACAAAAGGGTCTGCCCACAACCTGCCTTCTATGATGGTCACTATTTGAGGTTTGATGAGTTATCACAATTGAGTAAACAAATCAAAGTGCATTTAAAAAAAAATAGGTTTTTTTAACAGACACAAATAGGTTTATAGTTTTTCAGTGATATGGACAGTGATAAATGCCTTGTGGGTGCCCTCCTCTTCTTGGGTGAAAGCAGGAGGGGGAGCGGGGGGGAGAGGAGAGAGAGATTCCCTACAGTATTTAGATGGTCTTTAATGTTCATAATCTCCTTAGGGTGTGCTTGTTGCCAAGTTGACAGATGTTGCTGGAAAACCCTGTACTATTCTGAAGCAAGGCTAACCTTTCAAGAGTGAGAGAGGGGGAGGGAGGTGAGGTGGTGCACCAGTTCATAGAAGAGACGGCACTGAACTGGACAGCAAGCTACCCTTAGCAAGCCCGGGTGTCTGAAAAGCTGTGATAGTACTGCCAAAGAGAACTATCTGGGGAGAAATCTCATTTCACCATGGTTTCCCTTGCTGTGAGTTTAAATTCTTTTTTAAAACTAAATGTTCGGTGCCCTAGACAAATCAATAATTCTTAATTATAACTTTTTTTTAAACCACCAAGACTCTGAGTGCTAAGTTGTACATTCCTCCAAATTAGTTATGGCCACGCCATTCTAAACTCTCTCCTATGCGTCTGCCAGCTTTCTTCACTCCCTCTTCCTTGCTGTACTTTATACAGAAAGAGAAATGGGTTCCTCAAAGCAGACTGCCAATGAGCTTGCCCCAGACTTCCCTGCTGAGTGCACACATGCATGCTTCTGTTGCATGACTGGCCCTTGACATTTCCTAAAGACAGACTTCCAACAGAGAATTAAGAACTCAGGGTATTCATTTAAGGAACAAAATGGCGGTTTAGCAAAGCCCCAGTGCTTTTCCTCTAAGTAAGAGGGAAAAGCACATTGGGGCTTCTTTGAGATCTTCAGCCTGTAGGTCAGCCAGGGTGGCCAAGTCAGCATTTGCCATGATCAGAGCCTGGGCTGGGGAAGAAGGGGAACACCGAGTGTGGACTTTTCAGGCCTTCCTTTCCAGCACATGCTTCACTGCCTCTGTCCTCTTCCTGAGGAGGACCACATCTATCTTTTACCTCTAAAATAGTTTCCTTACTTTCCCAACTCTAAACCTCCCGCTCAAAAATCCATGTGCCCTTACTCATTAATGTGACCATTAGTCATTTTGTCCTGTGACTTGATACACCCAATGTTTTTATCAGCTCTGGTAAGGAAAGACTCATCTAATGTCTGCTTATGAAAGGTAGATTACCAACCTACCCATTTAAAGATTAACAGCAATGTGCCATAAGGAAAATTATACCTCCAGCATGAAAACCTGCAATTGGGGAACAATTTTACAGGATCATACTCATTTATATCAATTATCTTGTTTATCAAAGACAATGAAACCCAAACTGGTGGTAAAAAGGTACAGAGTGCACTGTGAGGCATAATTAGGTTGTGTCCTCCCAGAGGCCGATAGCCATTTACCACTCCACTTTGGGAGGTGATGTTTACAGTGTCTGTTTCATAACTCCCTTCACATTAACTTTCAAATGCCAAAAGCAGGCAATTAATTGTTTATTATACAAAATGTCACATATGTAAAATACTGAGATTGAAATTATTATAACTGATCTACTGTAAGAAATCCTGCCTTTTAGACTTGAAAGCTTGTTTGTCAGTCCTGGGGTCTCAGCCTAACTGCCATTATGTAGACTGTGGATGCCAGGTGGCCACTGTCTGACAATCTCTGCATGCGCTGCACCCTCAGCCAAACGAGAAAGAAAAATAAAATGATACGACAATTACAATTATAGTTTCCAGTAATATGTACTAAGAAGGATGGGAGACGTCTGAACAGCCATGTCACGTATTCTAATTTCATCATAACTGTGAGAACAAGAGTCGGAGAATCATGACGTAAAGCTTATCAAAGCAGTTTAAACTGATGAGACTGCATCATCCAAGTTCTCTGAAGCCACTGGGTGTCGACGCTCAGAGCCTGTGTCTACCCCAGAACCTCTCTGTCATGAAACTACACATTAGCATGGGAGTTTCTTTTCTATCATCCGCCAAATTTGCAGAGATCAAATCCCCTTTCTCTCTGCAACCCAGTATTCCAATCTTACCAAAACCAACCTTTCTGGCAATCTCTTGGTCTTTAGGCTCAAAGAATCCAATTCTCCTCTAGAGTCATAAAAATCAGACAGGAAGGAGAAGAGCACAGCTGGAAAGAAAGGAGGAAGTAGAATAAAGCAGCATGTTTTTATGATGAAGGAAAGGAAAGGCTAAGAAATCAGCTGGGGTGGGAGGGAGGCCAGGAGAGTTCCTTGAAATCCATGATGGAATTTATACACCCAAATATTTATGGCTAAAGTTTCATAAAACAAATGAATAAAAATAGATATGGGTTGACTATGGAACTCCTGTTTCAGCTCATTTCTGTGGGCACATGATAGGAAACATACCATTCTGTGCCCATAGTAGGTTAATCCCCTCTGACATGACTGAGGTCTTGAATAGACGTGAATTGACTTGACTAATCCACACAACCAGTGAAGCACTGGTAAGAAACTCACAGCTACAACAGCTCATCAAGTCATTGAATTTATAGTTAGCAAAGAACCTTGAGGACCACTTAGTCAAAGCATTTATATCTTATTACATATTGATCCAGAAAACAGAAAAAGAGAGAAAGCTTCTCAAGTCATTTTAATATAACTTTGGTTATAAAATGACTGAGAGACAAGATAAGAAATTTATAGGCTCATTTTATCTAAGAAAATAGGTGTAAAACCCCTAAAATAAATATTAGCCAACAAATCCAATAATTATTTAGAAAATACATCATGCCTAAGAAGCAATTACCCTAGAAATACAAGTATGGGTCATCATCAGAACATCTGTCATTTCAGTGGGTTAAAGAGTGATTGTGAGCAAAGGAGTGGTCCAGTAAATTGCTCTGGCTGAGGCTTCCCTGGTGGCTCAGTGGTAAAGAATCTGCCTGCCTATGCAGGAGACACAAATTCAGTCCCTAGTCTGGGAAGATCCCACATGCTGCCGAGTAGCTAAGCCTGGAGACTGCAACTACTGAGCCTGTGCTCTAGAACCTGGGGACTGCAACTACTGAGCCTGTGCTCTAGAACCTGGGGACTGCAACTACTGAGCCTGTGCTCTAGAACCTGGGGACTGCAACTACTGGAAGCTGCATGCCCTAGACCTCGAGCTCCAGACTGTGCACTGTAACGGAGAGGAGCCCCTGTTCACTACCAGCGAGAAAAGCCCTTGCAGTAGTGAAGGCCCAGAACAGGCATAAATAAATAAATAAAATTATTTTTAAAAATATTACTCTGGCTGGAGCATAGAGGACAAGAGAGGATGTGGGGAGACCCACGAGTAGAAAGACTAGAGCAGTGGTAAGGAGGGTGGTGGTGCCTCGCACTAGGGTGGAAGCAGCAGCAATGGCCCCCAAATCACCAGGAATTAGAGAAATGCAAATTAAAATAACAAGATACTACTTTGTGGCCATCATAAAGGCAAAGAGGAGAACACATGTATTCAGTGGGGTGTGGACTTAGGGAGGAAAAGGCACTGGGACGTGCACTCCTGGTGGTGGGAGCGTAAACTGGCCATCTGCCTTGCAGGAAGGCAGCATGGCAGGATGGTCAAAGCTGAAGATGTGTGTGCTTTAGTACTCAGGGATCATATACAGAATACAGGCCTCAGAAAAAAGGTGCAAAGGAGACAGACACAAGGGAACTCCCTGCACCATTGTTTTTGAGAGCAAGAAGCTGAAGGTGACCTAGGTCTCCACCACCAGGGCAATTAATGGAATGGGTGAGATAGTATCTACTTTACAAGACTGCCGTGAAGGCTAGATGATGATATGTAAAGAGCTTAGAACAGTGTCTGGCAAACAGTAAGAACTTTATAAATTCACTAATAACATACTTAGTTATTATGATGAAATACTAAGTAACATTAAGAAACAATGCAGTTCAGTCGCTCAGTGGTGTCCGACTCTTTGCGACCTCATGAATCACAGCACGCCAGGCCTCCCTGTCCATCACCAACTCCCGGAGTTCACTCAGACTCATGTCCATCAAGTCAGTGATGCCATCCCGCCGTCTCATCCTCTGTCATCCCCTTCTCCTCCTGCCCCCAATCCCTCCCAGCATCAGAGTCTTTTCCAATGAGTCAACTCTTCGCATCAGGTGGCCAAAGTACTGGAGTTTCAGCTTTGGCACCAGTCCTTCCAAAGAACACTCAGGGCTGATCTCCTTTAGAATGGACTGGTTGGATCTCCTTGCAGTCCAAGGGACTCTCAGGAGTCTTCTCCAACACCACAGTTCAAAAGCATCAATTCTTCGGCGCTCAGCCTTCTTCATAGTCCAACTCTCACATCCATACATGACTACTGGAAAAACCATAACCTTGACTAGACGGACCTTTGTTGGCAAAGTAATGTCTCTGCCTTTGAATATGCCATCTAGGTTGGTCATAACTTTCCTTCCAAGGAGTAAGTGTCTTTTAATTTCATGGCTGCAGTCACCATCTGCAGTGATTTTGGAACTCCAAAAAATAAAGTCTGACACTGTTCCTCATCTACTTGCCATGAAGTGACGAGACCAATAGTACTCAATACTAGGTGATACATAGTACTTACACATAGTACTCATAATACTATGAATACATAGTATTCATAATACTAGGGTGAGAAAAATATGGAAAAGAATAAGACTTATGGCATAAAACATTATTTATGATTAAAACACATATACAGCCCTCCCTCCCCCAACGTTACAGATTTTTCCAAATATACATACACATTAAGGACATAATGAAACATATCAGAGACAGTCATAAGGAGAGGGGAGCAGGATTGGGATTCAACAAAGATGAGGGAACATAAATAAAAGAGAAGGCCTTGCTTGTATCACTAAGGATGATGTAGTACAACCTAAATTATATAGTAACATGGTTATCTACACCAAAAGGATACCTGTTTAAAACAAAAGAACGTACCATTAGGTTAGTTTTTCATTTTATAGGTGAGAAATTGAAGTTCAGAGAGACTGTGACTTCTTTATTGCACAGTGAATCAGCAGCAGAGTGAGAACCAGAATCTGCATTGATCTGGTCTTCAGAAGGCAGCACATTATTTCTTCCTTCCATGGGACTGTCTGTCTGTCTATTCAGTAAATATTTATTGAATATCGAGATTTCACATGCTGGGAATATAGCAGCGAACAAAACAGACCCTTCTATTATGGAACCATGTGAACAAGTGAAGAATTACAAATGAAGCTAAGTACTCCAGAAAAAAACCCTGACTTATTAGCATCATACAAAGAACTTTAACCCAAACTGGGGTATAGGGTCAGGCAAAACTTTTCTTAAGAACTGACATTTAAACAAATTTAAAGGATCAGAAGGAGGTTTAAGGAGACAAAGTGGGTGGGGTGTGACTGGGAGTAAGAATGAGGACTAGGTAAGAGATATTCCAGAGAGAATGGTGAATACAAAAGGCTAGATGCGGACCGGCACAAGATGACACAGGCACACACAGGCACCAGATTATATACAGGGCCTTGAGGGCCACGGTGGAGATCCTAAGAGCAACGGAGAGGCTGTGAGCGACTATGAGCAAAGGAGTGTTCCGAGAGGCGTGTGGAGAGCAATGGAAAGGACTAGAGAAGACGCAGGGATCTGCAAAGCAGGCAGGCGCGACAGACAGCAGTGCAGGAGATGGGGGTGTGTGCATGAGAGGGTGGCAGCAGTGGAGGCAAGAAGGGAGCAGATGGGACATTTGGAATACACTCTCATATAAAGTTATGTCTATAATATGAAAAACACCTCTGATGATATACATTTTAGTGAGCTTCCACAGCTCACTGAGGTTTTACGGAGGTGTGCTTCCAATTCTCTGTAACAGGCATCTACTGAACATTAATTCATCAAAGGATCATTGGAAAAAATACGATACTGCTCCTGGGGTGACAAGTTCCTTGGTTATGAGCAAGAAGGAAGGAAAATGGGGCGCCAAACCTTTTGCTAAATTATCATTCACCACAAAAGACCATTTCTCTGTTATCGGGCTTCTCTGCTCGTTAGTGAAATGGAAGCCATCCACCCACGATGCGGGTGGGGTGCGGTGCGTAGGCAAGTCCACTCCCATAGCCACTCCCTTAGCCAGCTGCCTGACTGCTGACAGTTCTGAGCTGAGAACTCAATCAATTCATATTTAATATTTCACAGAATCATTTCCTGAAGATCCTAATTTGAACATTTTAACACCTTCTGCACTTTTACATCTCACTTGAGTCCCTCACTTTTACACTCCACTTTATTACCATTTTAGTTGATTTCATCACAGCTTCATGGAAAACAACTTTACCCACAACCATTTCCTGTCATTATGAGGGCAGAATTGAAGCAATCCCCTGCTTGAGTACCAGGGAGTTTTTATGATAATTTTACCACAGGTAATGTTGTGATTTTTAAGTACATTTCTCTCTTGTAGCACTGAACCGATTCCTGTCCTTAAAAAGATAAGTATCGAATGCAGCTATAAAAGAAACATACCCGTATCTTCACAATATTAATGAACCAATAAATTCAAAAAGATCGCTGTGCACCAGACTGGTTCACCTACCAGGCACTTGACATCATACAATCATTTAATTTTACTCAAATTAGTGACACACCCATACCATTACACTGAATTACGGGGCAGGAATAGGCCACTGGGTTTAAAGGCCCCCTCTCAAAACATTTTATACAGCAGTTTGCTTCAACAGCCTCCAAACATCAAAGATTTCATTTGATTCACAAAACCACAGCCTTCACATCACTAGTTTAACAAATAAGTAATACCATAATGTCCAAAAGGCTACTGAAATCTTTCTTTCCATTTTTAAACCTCTTTCTTGGGATATAACTGACACACAATAAACTGCACATATTTGAAATATACAATATGTGTTAGACATCTGTACACACCCATGAAACTGTTAGCACAGTCAAGAGAACAAACCTTTCCCTCAATATCAGAAGTTTCCTCATGCCACTCTGTAATTCCTCCCCAGCCCCAGAGAACTGTGGATCTGTTTCCTGTCATTATACACAAGTTTTTGAGATGTTTATAAGTGGGACCATACAGTACATATACATATCCTTTTTGGTTTGGTGTCTTTTCTCTAGATTCTCCAGGACTCTTGGTTTACTCAATAGAAGCATCAGCTGAGTCACTACACTCCCTACCTACCCCAGGAACAGGACTTTGCTGACGTTAGTGGCCACACATGGGAGCAAGTGAGTCCTGGGGTGGGTGGAAGGCTTAGGTATTGGCTCCACACACTCTGCCTTGTCTCTTCATATGTAGTGTGTAAATAGTTTCCTTTGAAATAGATAAATTTTCTTCTGACTACAAAAGTAACACATATTCACTGATGAAAACATGTAAATACAGAAAAATATGATTAAAAACATAAAAATTACCTGGAATCCCACCATACAGAAACCCTCTATTAACATTTTGGTAGTCTTCCTTATGTTCTTTTTTTTAATGCACTGCTATAGACTGAAGTGTATCCCTCCCAAATTCATATTTTGAAATGTTAACCCCCAGTACCTTAGAATGTATTTGGAGGCAGGGCCTTTAAAGAAGTGATTAAGACTAAAGTAAGTCATAAGGATGGGGCTCTGATCCAATAAGACAGGGGTCATTACAAGACGAAGAGACATCAGGGACAGAGTGCATGGAGAAAAAGCTCTGCGGGGGCTCAGTGAGAAGACGGCCATCTGCGAGCCAAGGAGAGAGGTCTGAGGAGAAACCAAACCTGCTGACACTTTGATCTTAGACTTCCAAGTTGTAGAACTGTGAGAAAATAAATTTCTATTGTTAAGCGACACAGTATGTAGTATATTTTTAAAGGCAGCCCTAGCAAATTAATACATGCACATATAAAAATACAGGTATTATCTTTAATTTTAAAATACTAGCATCCATCTGGCCATAAACATGGTATCCTATTTCTATTTTACCTTCAGTTCAGTTCAGTTGCTCAGTCGTGTCTGACGCCATGAATCGCAGCACGCCAGGCCTCCCTGTCCATCACCAACTCCCAGAGTTCACTCAGACTCACGTCCATCGAGTCCGTGATGCCATCCCGCCATCTCATTCTCTGTTGTCCCCTTGTCCTCCTGCCCTCAAGCCCTTCCAGCATCAGAGTCTTTTCCAACGAGTCAACTCTTCGCATCAGGTGGCCAAAGTACTGGAGTTTCAGCTTTGGCACCAGTCCTTCCAAAGAAATCCCAAGGCTGATCTCCTTTAGAATGGACTGGTTGGATCTCCTTGCAGTCCAAGGGACTCTCAAGAGTCTTCTCCAACACCACAATTCAAAAGCATCAATTCTTCGGTGCTCAGCTTTCTTCACAGTCCAACTCTCACATCCATATATGACTACTGGAAAAACCATAACCTTGACTAGACGGACCTTTGTTGGCAAAGTAATGTCTCTGCTTTTGAATATGCCATCTAGGTTGGTCATAACTTTTCTTTCAAGGAGTAAGCATCTTTTAATTTCATGGCTGCAGTCACCATCTGCAGTGATTTTGGAGCCCCCCAAAATAAAAGTCTGACACTGTTTTCACTGTTTCCTCATCTGTTTCCCATGAAGTGATAGGACTGGATACCATGATCTTCGTTTTCTGAATGCTAAGCTTTAAGCCAACTTTTTCACTCTCCACTTTCACTTTCATCAAGAGGCTTTTTAGTTCCTCTTCACTTTCTGCCATAAGGGTGGTGTCATCTGCATATCTGAGGTTATTGATATTTCTCCCAGCAATCTTGATTCCAGCCTGTGTTTCTTCCAGTCCAGCGTTTCTCATGAGGTACTCTGCATATAAGTTAAATAAGCAGGGTGACAATATACAGCCTTGATGTACTCCTTTTCCTATTTGGAACCAGTCTGTTGTTCCATGTCCAGTTCTAACTGCTGCTTCCTGACCTGCATACAGGTTTCTCAGAAGGCAGGTCAGGTGGTCCAGTATTCCCATCTCTTTTAGAATTTTCCACAGTTTATTGTGATCCACAAAGTCAAAGGCTTTGGCATAGTCAATAAAGCAGAAACAGATGTTTTTCTGGAACTCTCTTGCTTTATTGATGATCCAGCGGATGTTGCCAAGTTGATCTCTGGTTCCTCTGCCTTTTCTAAAACCAGCTTGAACATCTGGAAGTTCATGGTTCACGTATTGCTGAAGCCTGGCTTCGAGAATTTTGAGCATTACTTTACTAGCATGTGAGATGAGTGCA
>SJXQ01001348.1:8703-87380 GCA_006408695.1 Aepyceros melampus | reverse complement strand
TGACTGTATAGAGCTTCTCCATCTTTGGCTGCAAAGAATATAATCAATCTGATTTCGGTGTTGACCATCTGGTGATGTCCATGTGTAGAGTCTTCTCTTGTGTTGTTGGAAGAGGGTGTTTGCTATGACCAGTGCATTTTCTTGGCAAAACTCTATTAGTCTTTGCCCTGCTTCATTCCACATTCCAAGGCCAAATTTGCCTGTTACTCCAGGTGTTTCTTGACTTCCTACTTTTGCATTCCAGTCCCCTATAAAGAAAAGGATATCTTTTTTGAGTGTTAGTTCTAGAAGGTCTTGTAGGTCTTCATAGAGCCATTCAACTTCAGCTTCTTCAGCATTACTGGTTAGGGCATAGACTTGGATTACTGTGATATTGAATGGTTTGCCTTGGAAATGAACAGAGATCATTATGTCGTTTTTGAGATTGCATCCAAGTACTGCATTTCAGACTCTCTTGTTGACCATAATGGCTACTCCATTTCTTCTGAGGGATTCCTGCCTGCAGTAGTAGATATCATGGTCATCTGAGTTAAATTCACCCATTCCAGTCCATTTTAGTTCGCTGATTCCTAGAATGTCAACATTCATTCTTGCCATCTCTTGTTTGACCACTTCTAATTTGCCTTGATTCATGGACTTGACATTCCAGGTTCCTATGCGATATTGCTCTTTAAGCATCGGAACTTGCTTCTATCACCAGTCACATCCACAGCTGGGTATTGTTTTTGCTTTGCCACCATCCTTTCATTCTTTCTGGAGTTATTTTTCCACTGATCTCCAGTAGTGTGTTGGGCACCTACTGACCTGGGGAGTTCCTCTTTCAGTATCCTATCATTTTGCCTTTTCATACTGTTCATGGGGTTCTCAGGGCAAGAATACTGAAGTGGTTTGCCATTCCCTTCTCCAGTGGACCACATTCTGTCAGACCTTTCCACCATGACCTGCCCGTCCTGTGTGGCTTAGTTTCATTGAGTTAGACAAGACTGTGGTCCTAGTGTGACCAGATTGACTAGTTTTCTGTGATTATGGTTTCAGTGTGTCTGCCCTCTGATACCATATTGCAACACCCACCATCTTACTTGGGTTTCTCTTACCTTGGACGTGGGGTATCTCTTCACAGCTGTTCCAGCAAAGCACAGCCGCTGCTCCTTACCTTGGACGAAGGGTATTTTACATTGTATTATGGCTATTTCCTTATTTATGATGCTTATACTGGAATTTTGATATGTTAATATGCTAGAATTTATTTAATCATGGTCTTATTGTTGGACATTTATAGTTTTTCCCATTTTTTGCTTATCATAAGTAACACCATGCTGAACATTAATGTAAAAAAAAAAAACGCTGTTCCTGAAGATTTCCTTATGATAAACTAAAGATGGAAGTAGTATATCAAGGGATATTTTTAAGACCTTGAATACATATCATCAAATTGCCTTCTAGAAAACTTACACAACAAATCTCAGCAGTATATGACACTGCCCATTTTGTGACAACCTCACTCATACTAAGTATTCTCTTTTTAAACATCCTTGCCAACAGGATTTTAAAATGAAACTTGACAAGCTGATTTTCAAGTTCACTGGAAAAGAAAATTTGAAAAAATAGCCTAGAAAATTGAGAAAAAAAATAGCTATGAGTGTGAATTTACAGTAGTATTTTAAATGTCACACAAAATCTAGAAGAGATTTATAGATCCATGCTACATGCTATTTTTCCCAAAGTGTGCAAAAGACCTAAACAGACATTTCTCCAAAAAAGGCATACAGATGACTAATAAACAGATGAAAGATGCTCAACATCACTCATTATTAGAGAAATGTAAATCAAAACCACAATGAGGTATCATCTCACACTGGTCAGAATGAACATCATCAAAAAGTCTACAAACAATAAATATCAGAAAGGGTGTGGAGACAAGGAAATCCTCTTATACTGTTGGTGGGAATGCAAATTGGTACAGCCACTGTGGAGAACAGTGTGGAGATTTCTTTAAAAATTAGGAATAGAACTGCCATACGACCTAGGAATCCCACTGCTGGCCATACACCCCGAGGAAACCAGAACTGGAAGAGACACACGGACACATGTACCCCAATGTTCACTGCAGCACTATTTACAATAGCTAGGACATGGAAGTAACCTAGATGTCCACCAGCAGATGAATGGATAAGGAAGTTGTGGTATATACATGCAATGAAATATTACTCAGCTATAAAAGGAACCATTTGAATCAGTTCTAATGAGGTGGATGAACCTGGAGCCTATTATACAGAGTGAAGTAATTCAGAAACAGAAAGGTAAATACTGTATATTAACACATATATGTGTAATTTAAAAAGATGGTAACAACAACCCTACATGCAGGGAAGCAAAGGAGAAAGAGATATAAAGAACAGACTTTTGAACTCAGTGGGAGAAGGCAAGGGTGGGGTGATTTGAGAAAATAGCATAGAAACATGTATAATACCATAGGTAAGGGCTTCCCTGGTGGCTCAGATGGTAAAGAATCCATCTGCATTGCAGGAGATCTGAGTTAAATCCCTGGGTTGGGAAGATCCCCTGGAGGAGGGCATGACAACCCACTCCAGTATTCTTGCCTGGAGAATCCCCCTGGACAGAGGATCCTGGTGGGCTACAGTCCATGGGGTCAAAAGAGTTGGACACAACTGAGTGACTAAGCACCCACCACCATATGTAAAACAGATGACCAGTGCAAGTTCAATGCATCAAGCAGGATACCCAAAGCAGGTGCCCTGGACAACCCAGAGGGATAGGGTGAGGAGGGAGGTGAGAGGGGTGTTCAGGATTGGGGGACGCATGTATACCTGTGGTAAACTCATGTTGATGTATGGCAAAACCCATCACAAGACTGTGAAGTAATTATCCTCCAATTAAAATATATAAATTAAACAATGATGAAAAGAATGAAATAATCAATAAAGGATTTCAATTCAAAACAAGAGTTTACATAGTTTAGAAATAAGGGTAAACTCCCACCTCAGACCATACACAGAATAAAATTTAAATGAATTAAAGAGCTAAATGCTAAAGAGATACACACAACAATATAAGAAAATGATGACCAACCACAGCTACAGGAGAGCATATTTTTATAATCTGGACTGAGGAGGAAGATTCTAAGCAAGTCACAAAATCCAAATGATAGATAAGAAATGACTGACAGATAAGGCCAAATCAAAATAAAAAAGCTTTTGTACAACACAGACACCAGAAACAAGTTTAAAGTAACTAACAGTCTGGGAGAAGATATTTTCAAAATATATATAAAAGACAAACATGAATATCCATAATCAGCAAATTAAAAATAAGCAACACAAGCAACAAAAACGGTGACAAACAGTATGAAGATGTTAATTAATTAAAAAAAAATAGCTAAGAAACATAAAGATACCCATTTAGTAAAACTTTAATTTAATGCAAGTTAAAGCATAGAAATATTTTAGTTGTACTATTCATGTAAATAAAAAAATTTTAATTAGAAATACTTGCCAATGAAAGTCCAAAAATGGTATCATGATTCAGTTTGCCATTTCTTTGATTATTATGAAGCCAAACTTTTTCCAGTTTATTGACTATTAGGTTTTTCTTTCTTTTAAGTAAATTACTGTTTGTATACATTTCCTATTGAGGTTTCACATTTTTTCTTACTTAGTTGGGAAGTTCTTCATATATACTAAAGACAATTACTCATTGTCATATAAGTTGCAATTATTTTTTTCTAGTGTGTCAAACACCTTTGAATTCTGTTTACGGTTTCTGCCTTTGCTTTTACGCTGAAGAAGTAATTCTTTATCTTGAGACCAGATAAATACTTATTATTAGTTCTCAACAGTTCTCTTGGAATAATGTAAAATCTGAATCTTAACAGGAAACTAGCTTAGTATACAGTATGAAGAAAATCTCATGTGTTTTCAATTGTCAACTGTCTCAGCACCATTTGCTATATTACCTTTCCATTCTCCATGGATGTGAAATGTCATCTTTAATCTTGCACTATATTCATATGTATACAGAGATCAAATCCAGAGTGTGGATGATTGCTTAATCTACCAGTATATTCTTGCATTAATGCCATACTACCTCAGTACGTAGCACAAATTTTAATATCTAGTGGTAACAGGCTTCTAATTTCATCTTTTTCCCTTCATTTTTTTGGGGAAAAGGGAATTCCACTTATTCTCTTGGGAAAATTTTAAAGAGCTTAGTCAAAGTTGTTGTTGTTGTTTAAAGCACAACAGATTCTAATAATCCTGCCTTAAATTAGTAGATTAAGATGGGAAGAACCAATGTGTTCACTATATTAAAGTTTCCCATCCTGGAATATAGCTTTCCATTATTCAGTGTTTCTTAAAGATTTATAGTTTCTTTACATGAGAACTTGTGGATTTCTTAGCTTTATTCCTAGATAGGTATATACTGTTTGTGGGGAAAAAAGTTAACAACTTCCAGCAGATTTCCCCAGCGTGCTCACCTCACATCCATCCTATTTCCAAGCTCACATCATCTTCTGCTTCTCATCTTTGTTCTTGACCCTTACCCCATCTCTAATGGCATCAGGTGGTTTGGGGACGGACGATCCCTGTTAACATGGCTAAGGATGGACTAGGTATAAAGCAAAAGTACGGCTTCTGAATTGTTACTGTGATACAGTTTTTATTGCTATTATGAATGAAAATTTTCCATTAAACTAATTGGTTATTGTGGATATTTGAGAAAACTTGATTTTTGTATATACTATTATAACTGACTACATTTCTTAGAGATCTTTTGTTTTAGTAATTTTTCAGTTCATTCCCTTGGGTATATTATCACATCACATCATAAATAATGATATTTGGTCCCTTTCCTCCAATGTCTATCATACATATTTCTTGTTCTCCTCCTCCTCCTCTATCCCCTCTCCCCACCCACAAAAGTACAGAGCAATGTTAAATAGAAATAGTAACGAGGGGCAGCTTCATGGGCATGCAACGTTTTCTTTCAGACAGGCCCTGCACTCAGAAGGGGCCTAAATTTAGTTTAATGCTCCATGGCCCCCGTCTTTAAATTCTCATAATCTTATCTTTGAACTTTTAAAATAAAGTCTAAGGGGACAATGGAGCAAGCCCGTGAACAGAGGAGATATGCAACATACATGGGTCCACAGTTTGCCACTGCCCCAATTTATGTATAGGTTTATCAAGCCCCAGAAGTACGGAATTCCAGTGGACTCACAACATGCAGAGGTTGAGCGAGACTCAAAGCAAAGCCAAGGTCAAGGTGCCATGCTGTGCCTGAGTAAATTTACTGTGCCTGAGTAAATTTACTGTGCCTGAGTAAAGTGGCCCAGAGAGGCCACTTTCTCTTCCAATCAGAACTTGCCTCAATGCAGGAAAAAAGTCAACTTTTTAAAAAGCACTACCAACCAAGGAACTCTATCATATCCTTTCTTCACTCTTGTTATTTCCCTGTACTAGCCAGATGCTTCTGCTATAGATTATGATATGCGGAAAAACAGGGCAACTTGTATATTCTTCGCCCTTTAGTACTTTCTTGTTTTTTTAATTGAAGTATAGTTGATTGACAATATTGCATTAGTTTCCATTCTTCCTTATTAAGGAAGCTTACAGAGTAAGTCAATGGTAGAAAGTTTTGGTAAAATGTGTGTGAATTAAGAAGTGAAACAAAAACAATATAGTTTTGTGCAGAATTTCCACTGTACTGGTTAAGAAGTAACACATACACATGTATGAGCTATCAAACATGAATTGTGTAACTTTGGTCATTTGGCATAGCAGATAATGCTCTTATATTTGCATTTAAAACCACAATTACACAATATAAAGATGAAAGATAAAATTCATGCTGACAATTTAAAAGTTATTTTTCTTAGAACATTAATCAGCAAATAAAAACAATATGCCAGGTCAGAAGATTGCAAAAGAAAGGGAAAAAATGTTTTTCTTGTTAAAATACTTTTAAATGCACTTGTTTCCTGCACTTAGAGCAACAGGCTCCATATTTTCATTCTGCATAGCGCTCTGCAGATTAAATAGCTGGCCCTGGGAGTAATGATGGATTTTTTTGGTTTGTTTTAGGTTTTATTGGAACCATCTCTGATTAAACCTCACTACTTATAAAATGGGTCATTACAGAACTGTTATTGATAATAAAAGACTGAAAACACCTACATATCTATCAAAGGGGACTGGTTAAATAAATTAAATTATAGCACCTCTAGCCAATGCTGCACAAATGTAAAAAATATAAAGCATGAGAAAGTTTTTTTGTATTGGTAAGGAAAGATCTCAAAAACATTGCTAATTTAAAAAATACATATATGAATATGTGCTATGTTTCTTAACAAAATGGGGAAATAAGAATACCTATTTGTATTACCTACTTAAAATATAAAGTTAAAAAATTACCTACCTGGTTATGGGGTGGAGGACTAGGGTACTGAGGTAGCAACTGTAGTAAAATCGTTCAGTTGTGTCCGACTCTTTGTGACCCCATGGACTGTTGCCCACCAGGCTCCTTGGTCCATGGGATTTTCCAGGCATGAATACTGGAGTGGGTTGCCATTTCTTTCTCCAGGGGATCTTCCTGATCCAGGGATTGAACCCAGGTCTCCAGCACTGTAGGCAGATGCTTTACCATCTGAGCTACCAGGGAAGCAACTAGACCAACAAAATTAGATTTTACATCCCCTTAGCTGCCGGAACCGGAGAAGGCAATGGCACCCCACTCCAGTACTCTTGCCTGGAAAATCCCATGGACGGAGGAGCCTGATAGGCTGCAGTCCATGAGGTCGCTAAGAGTCAGACATGGCTGAGCGACTTCACTTTCACATTTCTCTTTCATGCATTGGAGAAGGAAATGGCAACCCACTCCAGTGTTCTTGCCTGGAGAATCCCAGGGACAGAGGAGCCTGGTGGGAGGCCGTCTATGGGGTCACATGGAGTCGGACATGACTGAAGCAACTTAGCAGCAGCAGCAGCAGCAGCTGCCGGAACAGCCTTCACAGTCGGTAACAGAGAACGATCCCGCCTATTTACAACCTGGCTATTCAAAATGCCAGTGAGGCAGAACTGTGGTTTGTGAAAAAGTGATATTGCTGCATAATATTGGATACAAGCTCCACGATGTCCTATTTAAAAAAAAGTTATGCATATTTACATTTCCCTGCACACACACACTACTATATTCCTTCTATAACAAGTAGGATCCAAAAAATTTAATCCTATAAAAGGTACACGTAAATTCTGTAAAGTAAGAGCAATAAAGACTTTTTCAGGCAATCTTTATTCTCAAAGAAAAAAACCAACAAAAAACAGGTATTAAAAGACAATGAAACTTAATTGTACACAAAGGACCACACACCAAATTGAGAATCCTAAGTGACTGTGAGAAGGTCATTTTCTAATCATTCCCGACTCTTTCCCCCAGATAAAAAATGGTAGCCCATTCTTGTTTGAGAACCTGGGCTCTCTGGGTGGGAGGCAAACAAACTGTATTACATTCTTTATGCATTATTGTGGGGTGTGTATTTTATTTGGATTCTTCTAAAACTCTAAGACTTTGTGAGAAAATAATGCTTATCTTTTCCACAGAAAGGGTAAGAGACTACAAATAGCTCTTAATTCTTATTCCACCACCAGATGCAAAGTGGTCCACTGGAAAGGGCATTGGCTTTGAAGTAGGTCAGAGATAAATAAGCTTTTGTACACATGGGTCATTTTATGTGACTCTCCCCCGACTCTGTCTTCTTCCTTAAGAAGATTTAAGGAGCTTCATCACCTCTGTAGGTAGGTCTTCCCTGATAGCATCTCCAAACTCAGGTTAGGCACTCCTGTTCCAGTGTTCCTATAGCATCTGCTAAATCCTTCCCAGAGATGACTTATTTTACTGTGTTGTCACCTTCTAAGTGTCTTTCTTCTTCATTAGCTCAAACGCTCCTCCAAGGCAGAAACTGCACCTGTGTATCTTTCCCTCCCCAGTGCCTCAGATACACTTGGCAGCCTCTTAATAAATGTCTGCTTAATGCCAAGTAATTTACAGTAGATAAAGAAGTTAAGCTTCACTGACAATTAGAACCAGTCTTAATATCTGATTAGAGAAACAAGCTGGGAAAAGCAAAGCCTCTTGGTCTAGACTAATCCAGACTCTATATAGTGCCATTTTTAGAAAACTCTCTGAATTAAGGACCCCTCTGCTATTCCAACAAGTTTGCTTCTTTGCCACAGTCTAACACCTCCACCCCCTGGAATACCCTCATTCCCAAATCTCTGTTTCTGCTCCATTTTTTTTTTAAGGGTGGAAGTCAGATCCCCAGTTCAGTGGATGTAAAAGCCGTTACAGCAGACTTCCAATTGTTTACTTTCCCAGGACTTCACAGAATTCTAAGCTCACTGCTTCAGAGTATTCTGAAATGACAGTAGCAACTACAGACCACCTACTTTCTATTTCCTGCCTCCAGCTGTGAACAAGTAGCAGCCATTTTGTTGCTGTGTAAATCAGCACATGTGTATTGCTCTGCTTTACTTACTAAATTCCTCCAGGCCCAGCTCAAAACACTATTCTTCATAAAACCTTATCTTACTAGGCAAGAAAATATGTTGGGTTCCTTCACACGCCTCCTAAACCTTGAACCTTTCTCCATACTCTGCTTGTGCCTTTGTCTGGCATTCTCCACTCCACATGTCTCTATGCCCTGCCAGTGGGCTTATCCAGCTACTGTGAGTCAGATGGGAAGTTTTCTGTTGACTGAAGCCCCTTTCACACTTTCTGCCTTTGCACACATCATCTCTCTATCTGCTTTCAGCTCCATTCACTCCCTTGCTTTACACTGTATCTCAGAGGCTAAAGTTCCATAAACTACACTCCCCAAACTTGCCAGCCTGGTGTGGGTTTCTCCCCGTAGCTTTGTTTTTGCTGAAGATCTACCAGTAGAAGAAGCTGGTGAGAATGGAGGATGGGAGGATGCTCCTGGTAGCACTGCAGGTAGCACAGAGGCTGATGAACATGGGCGCCAGTGTTCCTGTTCAGACAGCACAGTTCCTGGTGGCAGCAGCAGTGAGCATTCCCAGAGCTCCAGCAACACCTGCGCTTGTGCTGCCTGGTTTGGTTGCCCCACCTCAATTACTAACAAGAAATTGAACAAAAAGCCACCAGTCCTTTGAATCCATGCTGGTAGACACAAACATACCACTTAATGGCCTAAAGTTGGTAACAGAAGCTTTTTCTTACTCACTGAAAGGGTTAAAAAAAAAAAAAGATTTGAATTTTGAGCCTACAGCTCTATGCTCTGGTTACCATCTCTTAAGCACAGGTAGAGTCAAGGAAAGGGACTTGTGAGAGCTTATGCTTTCCAGGAAACCAGGAGACCTTAAGAAGGGAGACGAGACTCATGCAGTGCTAAACACCACACTCTGGTATCAGTGTTAAGCACTTACTATTCTCTCAAGCTTTAATAAAAAGCATATTCTTTATTCATCTGTAAGACTTATAAAGAGAAGAGCTATTTAAAAAGAAAAAAATGCAAATGGCCCTAAAAATATAAAAAGATGCTCAATTTCTCTTGCAAGAGAAATGTAGTTAAAACTGTACTGGGATGCCATTTCTCACCTATCGAACTGGCAAAAGTCCAGAAGTCTGACAATATGCTCCACTGGCAGGCTGTGAGGGAAACAGACATTATCGTACATTGCCAATGAGAATTTTAAAATGTTATACACCCAATGGAGGTGAATTTGGCAATATCTAACAAAGAAATACATGCATTTACCCTTTGACCATGCTGCTATTAAAAAGAAATAAATAATATCTTTCTATACAGCTAGCTCTAGAAAAGCATTAAGTACAAAAAAAAGCAAGGTAAAAAAATAAAGTATGTATAGAATATAGTATGCTATCAATTATTTAAGAATGCTGGGGAGGATACAAAATACAAGTTACATATATATTTACTTATTTTCCTTTTTTTTTCCCCAAAAAGGATAACCCCAGAAAAAGGGGAAAGGGAGATTACCTACAGGAGTAGAGGGGACAGAAATAGAAACTGAATTTCTCTAAATACACACAACAGCTTTGTATATTTGATTTTAGAACTATGTATATATTTTATACAATTATAAAACAAAAAATTTAAAGGCAATCACTGAATACTGAAAGCAAAATGGAACAAATGAATCTATATGTACACTGAAATAGCTATATGACCATCCAACGAATTATTCTAAGTGTCTTTAAAACAGAGTAATTTTACTGTACATCTCTCATGGGATATACCTTAAGGGCCCAAAAGGTTACTGCAAAAATCTTGAGCTATTTTCAGAAATCATCTGGTTTAAAGTAGTACTATAATGTAATTGTGCAATTATTTTGTATGTACTGAAGCAAAGCAAATGAATCATACTGTGCTTTATCACTAGAGGCCAAGATTTTCAGTATGGAAAAAAGATGAAAGATCAAAAAGTTAAACAAAACTTTGTGTCCGTTAAGTTCAGTTCAGTCGCTCAGTCGTGTCCAACTCTTTGTGACCCATGGACTGTAGCATGCCAGGCTTCCCTGTTTATCACCAACTCCTGGAGCTTGCTTTGTGTACAGAATTTTAATTAGAAATGTCAGCATGCACTCTTGATATAATTTACCTGTTGAATATATGATAAATAAACATATGTGTACTCATTTCCTACTTCTGTCTACTGAAAAGGCCTAGGAATAGTGACCAACCCAATAGGAATTGATTAGGCTGAGGTTTTCAAATGTCATTTCCCATTTCACAGAACCAGGGCTTCCTGCAGAAATGGCTGATTCCAGATCAGAGACAATAAATGTACAGATGAAGCTGGTACATTGTGTCATGACAGAAACCAAGGAACTGCTGTGTACTACTGAGATCATGTTAGAAAGACTCAAGAGCCAATATGAAGAAGTTAAAGATGTGGACAATCTGAATATCAATAAAAAATAACCCAAGGGATTAAAAGATGTCCAATCTGTTTAATCTCATAAATTCAAAATGATAAATATTCTCCTTCCTCCCTCCTCCCCACCTCAAAACCCCCAGAAAGAAATCTTACTGGTTACCTTTGGAGGATGCTAGGTAACTACCTCTTTAATTTGAAAAGTGGTAAGAAAGAATATGACATTTATCCTACTTTTCCTGGGAAAATTGCATTTTAGGATTACCAAATGAGTGTTCAGGCAAGTTTTTCTAGTTATCAAACAGAGGAGGAATGACAGGATTAGAATAGAACAATTTTATACTTCCAAATTATGAAAGAATGAATCTAGGAAATATTAATAACCATGAGTGGATGTGACTATCCAAAAGAGAGAGGCAACCAAAGATTTCTCTCTGCTTCTTGACAGACATACCACCGTCTATAGCGTATTTTATAAACAAACAAACGGAAACAAAACGAAAAAAATCCTGAATCAGATTTAGCCTCTATCGAACGATTAAACACAAGAAATATAACAGAGAAGCACGTTAAATATTACTATGGGAATCTAATCATCAAAACCTAGGCTGTTTAAAAACTGCAGGACAAAAAGTTAGCTTCTTCAACAAACACATTATAATTAGAAAGAGAGGAAAAATAAAAGAAAAAGACAGGGATAGACATGTGTAAGGAAAGCTACAGATTTAAAGAGATTTATGAGTCAAAAGAGCTACCTGTTGACAGTATGGACCTTAATTGAATTCTAATTTAAATAACCTATAAAAACACATAAACTCACTCCAGACTTTGATTCAATTATGAACATCTGAACACTGACTGGGTATTTAATACTTAGAAGTAATAATGATTCAATTTGGGAGTGTTATAATGATATTGTGATTATGGCCACAAAAAGGAAGGCTTTACTTTTAGAGATGTATACTGAAGTATTTATGGATAAGATGATAGAGTGTCTGGAATTGGCTTCAAAATAATCTTCTGGGGAGGAAGTACGTGGCATACAGATAAGACCAGGTTGTCTATGAGTCAGTAATTCTTTAACCTGAGTGGTGTGTATTATTCCCTCTACTTGAACAACTAAGACGGTATTCAAAGAAGTGAATTTAAATACAAGATTAAATGAAAAGGAAGTTTTGGCAAGTATTATGAAAAACTAGAAGGATTTGGCATATGCCACAGACATATCACAAAATAGAGTGCCAAGGCAAGCAAATACATTCTTTGGGAGGTTTAATGTTTAAATAGCACTCATATCTATTCAGCAGTCATATCTATTCTAACTTTCTTCTACGCACCAGCAGTAAGAGGTTAGAGTTTCCTACAAATGCCTCCTAACAAAGAGGCAAGACTCTCCCAGGCAAGAATACATCCCAGCACTACCCAGAAGCAGCCACCAAATGAGAAAGGTCTGCGGTGGCTGTAGCAGATAAGGAGGGAGAAGAGCTGTAAGTCTGATGCCCAGGTCTGGTCAGGCACTTAAGGTGGGCCCATTCCCATGAATGCATGAACCCAGTGTTCCAAAGCCTCCCCAAGAGTCTGTGCAAATGAAGCAGTATGAAGAGTGACATGCTATCAACAAAAATGTGAAAAAGACCCTTTGGTGGAAAAGAATAAAATCTTACAAAGCTGGTATGGTTTTTTTTATTTATGTTTCTCCTGACATCATTATACATTTTAAATAATAACACTAAATCTAATTTTAAAAGACACACAGTTCAGTTCACTCACTCAGTCGTGTCCGACTCTTTGCGACCCCATGAACCGGAACACGCCAGGCCTCCCTGTCCATCATCAACTCCTGGAGTCCACCCAAACCCATGTCCATTGAGTCAGTGATGCCATCCAACCATATCATTCTCTGTTGTCCCCTTCTCCTCCTGCCCTCAATCTTTCCCAGCATCAGGGTCTTTTCAAATGAATCAGCTGTTCGCAGCAGGTGGCCAAAGTTTTGGAGTTTCAGCTTCAACATCAGTCCTTCCAATGAACACGCAGGACTGATCTCCTTTAGGGTGGACTGATTGGACCTCCTTGCATTCCAAGGGACTCTCAAGAATCTTCTCCAACATCACAGTTCAAAAGCATCAGTTCTTCCGTGCTCAGCTTTCTTTATGGTCCAACTCTCACATCCATACATGACTACTGGAAAAACCATAGCCTTGACTAGACGGACCTTTGTTGACAAAGTAATATCTCTGACCCAAGTATTTTTTTAAGTAAATTAGAAGAATACTGGACTTCCCAGGTAGTGCTAGTTGGTAAAGAATCTGACTGCCAATGCAGGAGACACAAGAGACATGGGTTCTATCCCTGGGTCAGGAAAATCCCCTTGAGAAGGAAGTGGCAACCCACCCCAGTATTCTTTTCTGGAAAATTCCATGGACAGAGCTGCCTGGTGGGCTACAGTCCATGGTGTTGCAAACAGTCGGACACGACTGAGCACACTCAGCAGCAGGAGAATACTACTCCAATATTAGAGAGTAGCCTGAACTACGAACAAAGGCCAGGAAATATGATGGAAATTCTGAATCTCGAAACGTAAGGATAGAGCTAGATACCACTAGTTATTCATGATGACATTATTGTAGTTTTATATTTTTCCCCCATGAAAACCTGGCATTGGATCAGTGGTTCTCAAGGGAGGACAGCATATCTCATAGGATAGAGGGAGCAGTAGGCAACTACAATTTAAAAATAATTCCAGGGGATTCTGACATACACTGTGGCCTCACTAAAGGACCACTTCTTTCTTGGAGGTCCCCGTAGAATGGCTGTGGCTGAGGCCTGTGTGCCGCTAAAATGCACCCGGATCACCGACATGGAAAGCTGGCCATTATTGTTTCAAATGCCCCTGTAAATTTGGCACAGCTGCCATGTCAGAAAAAGGATAATGAAATCACCCTACACGCTCTTGTGACTTAAACCAGCTCCCTGTCTGCCCAGCATGGGGGCCACTTTGAGCCATGAAGACAGTAAAAGCAGAGCCAGAGGGGACCCCACTGCAGGCCATCAGCCGAAAAGCACACGCACCAACCTGCCTGCCTGCACCACTGCTCCTATTTGGAGGAGGGATGACGACAGGCAAGTGACTGCAGTGCTCTTGGCAGTCAAACTTGTGAGCATCTTAGAAGAGGACTTGAAAAAAGTGACCAGACACCAGAAATACTAGTAGCCTCTCTACAGAGGCTATTATGGCTTCTGATAATGCTGACTGAGTCAGTTTGGACAAAACAGACAGACCAACAACAGCATTCCTCACTACAACGGATTCTGAGTTTCATCCCTGCAGTGGCCTTTCATGCCAGATAGATTTGTTTCTTCGATAATTACAGTGCCTACAAACCTGTCCTTCCTCCAGTAAGAAGGGAAAAGGGCCTTCTACACAACATGCTCAAAATTCAGTGTCCCAGGCTGAAGTGAGTAGCCAGATGCTCTACTCTTCCTATGGCTGCAAAGGTGGTTTGGTTCCTAATAAGATCCTTCTCAGTAAGGATGCTCTTAACTATACAGTCACATGCAAGTGAGGTCTGGTCTATAAAACATGGGCAGCAAGTAAAAAGGAATAGCCTTTCCAAAACACTTTATCATCACAATTCTATGCCCCCTCACAGAATTGAAAGCCTTGATAATATCAAGTAATGCCCACTGTTAACTTTCAAATGGTTTCAAAGTCACAAGGAGGGAGGTGGGAGCGAGGGTCAGGATGGGGAACACATATACACCCATGGCTGATTCATGTGAATGTATGGCAAAAACCACCACAATATTGTAAAGTAATTAGCCTCCAATTAACATTTTTTAAAATTCCCAAAAAAAGTCACAAGGCTTATCAACATTTATATTTAATACTAAAAATTACACCCATTGCAAAGTCAAAACCAACTGTTTATTTTAGTTGAGCTCTAAAACTTCTCTATATGTTGGAATAATTTCTACTCTTGCTACTTTATTAGTAGTACTCTCTCAAATTTCCCTAGAGGATTATGTTTAGGAAACAAAAATTGTTATGAAAATTTAGACTTTTGACCATTCATAGAATTAGTAAACATTTGTAAGCTACCCTCATCTTTCTCATTCTAGTTTTCACCATGTTTTTAGGGCATTGTCAATATGTTTTGTGGCCCAGCATGAACAGGACTTGGGAAGGAGATGAGAAATGAGTCTCTTTGTAAAGGTAAAGAACTACTTTAGGTATATCAAGGCATGGGTATCTTATCCCTTTACTTGGACATAAGAGAGTTCCTTTTCCAAGAAAGCTGCAGTAAAGGTGCAGATTCAAGGATCTAGTTAGTTACAAAATATGATCTTGGTAGGAAATGAGCAAAAACCTGTGGGCATGGATAAAAGAAGACTAATATAAAAAGCCACTCATGGTATCATAATGCTAAGGACTGAGATGGACTAGAGACACAGTCAGACATGACCTAAAACAAAAGCAAAAACAAAACACAACAGAAAAGAACCAAACAACTAAATGAAATTTAAAATGTCCTTTCAAAAGATTAGCCAGGCTGAACTGGTCACAAGATAATCTTCATTATGTAATTTAGTTACTTTGGTCTTATTTTAATTACATGCACTCGTTTTCTTGAGGTGAATTTGACAAAGAAGGGCAAATACGGACTGCTGTGTCTATGAAAAGGAGATATTTTCATAGCTGAGCACACCGTTCATATCAAATCAAAGGCCAAAATACCTGCACAGCCTTGGAAAGTAGGAGCGTTGGATCAATATTATACTGACTTTCTCCCTGATCTTACCTACCATTAAATATAGAAAAGCCTTTTGGTACAGGAGGCTGTGCCTGACTATCACAAGCATTCCCCACATAGCAAATCTGAAAGAATCACTAGAACATTTCCAATTCTGAACTACTAGTATAATATTTACACTCTTTTAAGTTTACTAGAATTATTATTTTGACTACTTCTAAAAATATAAGCTCTTTCTATGTCACTCAGCCATAAGGCATTCAAGTCAACCAGAGCTCTTAGTCAAAGCTGATTAACAGGTGAATTAAGATGAGTTAATGGAATAACAAAATATTTGAAGATAACATAGCTATGTGATACATAAAAATGTAACTGTAACACTTACCTATCAGCCCCTTCTCCAGAGTGAAGGTTTTGTTTGTAAACATACATTCAAAAGCCACAATGTGAAAAATCTTATTCACTGTGTTGTGAGTCCCAACTATTCGAATATACCTGGGGGTAAAAAGAGAAGAAAATCTTTTGAAGAAAATGAGCTTCCATCATAACAAATCCAAGGATAACAGAAAAAGATATACTACGTAAACATACAGTCTACCAGAGCACGGACTAAAAGAGACTCTGAATAGGCTTCAGACCCTGTACCTGCTCCTTGGGGCTAGCTCCAACTGAGTCCAGAAAAATTATAGCAAAATTAGGGAGGTACCACTTTCCAGAGAATGAAGTAGAACTTATATTTGGTTTACCTAGAAAATCAAACCAGGGGCTGTTCAGCTCAACCCCCAAATGTCAGTACAATTATACATCCATGAGACATTTACACTGGAGAATAACAGCTTCTATCCTTACCTGTGGTTAGGAACATGCCTGTGCACAGGTGCACAAACACACACAAAATCAAATACTTTCCAACTCAATGAAATCTTTCACCCATTGGATGAAATGCATAAAATCAATACTGCTTTCTTATTTAGCATGAAAAAAAAAAAAGAATCCACAGAAACTACTGAAAACCACTCACAGTTTCTTGTATTTTAATGTTGCTCCTAAATTCTCATTAGGATGTGAACCCTATATTCTTACGCCAGTCCCCAGAGTGACTGCTAGGATGCTTTCTCCTGGCCAGAGGAAGTGATGTGCAGAGGTGAGCTAGCCTGCGCTGCAGCCTCCCTCCTGGCCGCAGGGAGCTGGCATCTGCACACAGCGCAGAGTTTCGTGGGGCAGGTCTCGAGCATCTCAGCCTATTCACCCTCTGGGTCTCCCTGGAGGCTTCCCCTCTGACAAACAAGCATTAATCTTGGAGCAACTTGCCCCCTTCATTCTCCAAAGGGACCTGACAGTTCACAGGTTAATGAACAAACGGACTCTTCTGAGTGTCACTCAATTCCACGGGGAACGAAACGTGCGACACACATCCTGGAATTCAAAAGAAGGGCAAGGCAAAAAATAACAGATGAACTGATAACGCTCTCCCAAATTATGAACTATGTGCTCTGAAGGAGGCAGCGTATTAAGCGTATTAAACGAACAGATTTCAATTAGCAGATGACAGAATGGGCAAGGTTTTAGTAATATCTTCCCTCCGCTGTGTAAAACAACCTTCCATTTAGATGATGTAATTTTACTTCTGAGTTAATCGCTGTTCACTAATTTGGTAATTTCCTTACATTTCTCATCCCTCCAAGTTAACTGTATAATGTAAATGCCAATTAAAAAAATTCACATTACAGAGGCTATATTTGGGGGTTCTGTGTCATGAGCTATTTTCCCTCCTGTTTCTTCAAGCCTGAACCTCACCGCAATCCCTGTGCACCTCATTTAGCCATCTGCTCCTTGACATGAGCTGATCGCTCATCTTCATAACCAATAGTAAGCCCTCTCCTGGACTGGCTGCTCTGTGTTCCCATCCCCGCTGCAGGGAGACACCATTCTTCCTATGTGGAGAGTCAGGGCAACTGCTGTGCTCACCATCACCCTCTGGGTAAGCAGGAGGTTGGCTATGATCTGTTCTCTCCAGCCTTCAGGGCAGATAGAAGGTGCTGTTGACTTTACTGGGTTTGGGTAGGTGGATGGGGTTCACTTAAAATAAGTTCTAAATGGTCTGAGTAGAACAGATTGTGTTGTTCTTTACTGCTGGCAGTAACAACCTCTCTGGGCTTTCTGGAATGGAAGGGGTGTTGTTAAGCCTGGCACCTTGGCCTGAATCTAATTTTATCCATTTCCTTAAACCCACAGGAACTCAACAAGCAGAGCATTTTCAACCGCACATGGTCCTGACAGTGAGTGCTACCATCTGCAACCTTGGAGGGAATGTGGTTTGGTGGAATTTGATCAGATCATTTTTCTGTTCTCTAGGTCAAATCTTTCAAAGGAGAGATAGCTTTCCTAATACTGAGGAGATAGAGGAGCAAGGGAGGGACTGATAGGGCCTTCCCCCAGTGGCAGTTCTTAAGGTTAACAGTTCAAGCTGACCTAAGGGGATGCACTAATGTTCCCTCACTCTCTTTCTTTTTAAAACATTATATGGAACCAGCCTCCAAGTTTAGATAACAGTCATTTCCCAAATTTTACCCTGGTGTAAATATCAGGAATGGGAGAAATTAAAGAACTTTCTCCTCTCTCATCCCCCAATTATAGGAAACTGAAAATAAAAAATTGTACTGGAATATATTTTATAGCCTTAACGATAGTGTTTGTGATAGCTAATAAGATAATATATATGACTGCAAAAGCATTGAGAGATGCCTCCAGATAAAAAAAGTTCTACAAAAATGAAGATGTTATCTCTGCTGCATAATCCTGAGGTCAAATTAGCAATTCACCACTGTACATCACACTTCTTGATTAGCCTGTTATATGTAATGCTCATAACAAGTTTAATTATTCTAGTTCTACATACTAAGTCTCCATAAAATTATAACCTAATTTACAAAAGTGGCATAAAGTCCTTACTCAAATACACACTAAAAAATGGTAACAAAGTCACAGCAAAGAAGCCATGCTCCTTTTCTCCAGCAAGGAATCATTTAGCCGAGGACTCTGTCCTTCACTGAAGATCTCGACTAGAAATAGAAAACAGGCTTTAACTAATCCCCCAACTTCAGTGACTGGTAGGGCAGCCTGGAGCTCTCCATTAAGAACTCAGGGGCTCTGTCCAGCTCAGGGGAAAGCGTGCCCTGATCCAGGAGCAATGTCCAGAGGGAGAAGGAGGAAGCACCATCAAGGTACCATCCTCGATCACAGGCAGATTTTCTTAATGAGGCTCACAATGGAACATCCTGCAGGCAGCAGTTACCACTATCCAAGCTATTGAAAACCCAAGGGCTGGGGATGGGAGAGAGAGAGTTCACTCTACCTTTTTTTTTTCATGGAAAAACAAAACTTGCCTCTGGGTCATGACACCTAACAAGAAGTAGATTCTACATTTTCTTTGTCACAAAAGATTTTGAGTAAAAGGTAAAACTTAAGCTTAATTTTTTTCTTTCAACATCATCTCTCCAATGCACACTCAGACTCTGATTTAACCTGATGATAAAGGGCAGTGGCAGCCAGTGACTTCATCAGTGTGCAGAAAGGAGAGCTGCTGAAAAATATGACAGCTATCCTTTGTTCTCTCTGAGGTCCTCAACAGCAGCTCAGACAGTTGGAAGATAATTAAAACTTAAACAGGGATGAGGAAGGCAGATATGCAACAGATTGGCCATTTCTGATGGAGATGAATGCTGTCCACACGAGCTCTGGTGCAGTCTGTTTCCAATGGTTTCCTCCCTTCCCTATGTTAGCTGTCTTCGAGTCCTGCTCACAACGACTGGGGCCTCAGCAGTTCCAAACAGGCTGTTTCAGTGCAGAAGTTTCTAGGAGCTATAATATTGTGGGTGAAAAGAGATTCTTCTTTGATAAAATTAAACCTAAACCCCCATGGATAGCACTCTAAAACTGAGAAGCACTAGAGTTTTGAAACACTAGCTTTAGTGTCTAACAGAACCAGGTTTGTCGTCCAGCTCCATCACTTAATTAGCTGTGTCGCTATGGGAAAAGAAGCTTTAAACCTTTTGAATCACAGTTTCCTTCTCTATAAAATGGATCAATGCACAACCTTATATGATATTTAAATGAGATAAGTAGTTAAAGTATCTAGTGCAGGGTGTGGCAGAGTACAGTATTATTGAACAGAAATGCAAAGAGCAGATCCTATTTCTTTTGGACTTTGAGACTGCTGGGTGTCTGGGAGCGCATTCCTAACTCTGGGTATTAAAGTGGTGCACCCAGGCCTAAAGATGGACCTCAAGAGCACAGGCCGGGACTAGTCGTCCATTTAGGGCCCCACAGTATAGGTGTTACGGGCCATGGCGAGAATCTGCATTCCAAATGCAGATTACCTGGCTCTATGTCACTTCCTGCTTTAAGCCCCTAGTCTTTAGAAAAGTCTATTTTAAATGTTCTTGACCTAAGTAAGCTCTGCATAAAGAAACAAGGAAAAAATCTTTTGCCCATATCTGGTCCAGCTACCTGTGCCTATGGAAGAGTTTCTTTTTTTGTGTAAACTCTGAAAGCTTGGGGCTTTAATTTACCAAGAAAAATAGCACTTCTTACAAGTGACACCATAATACTATGACCTAGAAAATTTTTGCCTTGGAGATTTCATTGTATTCCCTGCCTGTTCTGGGGAGGTACTGCTGCTAAGTCACTTCAGTCGTGTCCGCCTCTGTGCGACCCCATAGACAGCAGCCCACCAGGCTTCCCCGTCCCTGGGATTCTCCAGGCAAGAACCCTGGAGTGGCTTGCCATTTGCTTCTCCAATGCATGAAACTGAAAAGTGAAAGTGAAGTCGCTCAGTCTTCGCTACCCTATGGATTGCAGCCTACCAGGCTCCTCCGTCCATGGGATTTTCCAGGCAAGAGTACTGGAGTGGGTTGCCATTGCCTTCCTTCCTATTCTTATCTTCTTTCCATCATTTCTTGTCAGGATGCTACCATATTTCATTTCTAAGCCACAAACAACACATCTTTAACAAACTGAATACAAAAAGCAGCAACTTGCACCCCTTACTTTAAACCTGTTGGAATATTTTGTTTCTTTAGTCTTTAGCCTACTTGTGGTTACAGTTAATCCTTAACCTTTGCCTCTAGTTATATGATCACCTAACTTCTGAACTGAGCAGATTCTACTATAAGATAAGATTGAATTCAGCAAAAAACATTTAAATGAGCTCTCAAGGGATAAACTAAAGCCAAAATCCATCAGAATTTTATTCTCTTGTAAACAAAACTTTCTTCTCAAATTGAACTTTATATTCTTGGGTTAAACAAAGACTCTGGAGAAAACTAGAGGTAGCCTAAGGCTGGGATCCTTAACAACACAAGAAGGAACCCCAAACATTTTGGCTCTTCCTCTGAGGTCCCCATGGAGAATCCTGCAGAGGAAGACTGTCCTTTGCTGTGGCCAGAAGTAAAGCCACCTGACAGCAACTTTAGCTACAGCATTTTCTAGGGACTCAGGACCCTGTGGGTTTGGAATTCATCATCTCCACAATTTCCCATTTGACCTTTCCTTGCAAGGAGATATGAAGAATGTACATAAATAATTCTTCAGCCCAAGAAGCTGGTAACATCTGTGGGTTTCCCCAGGATGATATTTTCTTCTAGTTCTAGGTACAGTGTTAATGCTCTTCTAATCAAACCCAGACCGGAGGGGAAAGTGACTTCAGGTCTTGTTGCTAAGGCAGCAAGTGGAAAACAGTTTACTGCCAGAATGACAAAAAGCTTCTAGAAAAAGCATGTTGCAACAGAACAGATTTGCTACTCTTAGAAAACCTGCCCTCTGGTTGATCTGTGGAGCTATAGATTCTCCTCCACTGACTTCAGCAAAGGGTCCCAGCAGCATTTGCTTATTTGAGAGAGGAAGACTTATTGAAAGGTTAAGCACTCTGCAGAGTTAGCCTAAGCAGAGGCTACTGTCTTGAGAACAGCCCTGATACTGTCTATTAGCCCTGCAGAGGGAGCAGTTATGTTCTAGCAACTCCACTACTCAACCTGAAGGGCAAACAAAACAAGAAGTCATTTTGTTTCCAGAGAAAATTGATGCTTTATAGAATCAAGCATGCAGAGTGGATAAGACTGGTAAATAACTACTAACACATCATAACCCAGTGCAACCCAAAGCAGAAAGTCATTTCAACATCAGAGATAAATATTTAAGCATTGTTTTTTATTTGGGGGAAATGTGCACTGTGAACAGTAGGCTTTTTTCCCCATCTCTGCATATGTAGAACCTAAAACCTACCATAATGACTTCAATCTATGAAAACATATTTGAAATTAATATCATAAAAGAACTATAATATTTATTTATATAAATCATATGAAAATGATATAATATGTAAATTTGCTTACTTAATTTGTTTCTACTTGCACATTTACCAGTTAATAGCCCCTGTAGGTATACTGGGTAAATCTGCTATTGATCAAGATTTAACAAACACTTACTAGATACAAGAAATTCTGCTAAACACTGTTTGAAATGGACCACAAAGACAGGACATAAACCTTCATCAGGAGAAGTTCATAGTGCAGTTTAGAAGCTAAGACTAACATCCATCAAACTGTATGATTTTTGACAGGATTAAGCCGAAAGAATGACCTACATGCTAGTCAGAGTTTCACAATAAATTAGATATAAAATCGGGGGCAAGTTCTTTAATTTCTCCCAGTCTCAGGCTCCATATTGGTAGCAATGGTAAGTAAAAAGACATAAAAGCTGCTGACCTATTCACATATGGTAGCCTAATTTTAAAATAGCTAATTTAGCAGCATGAACTCTAAAAATCCTCCCTGTAAACAAAACATAGATAAAAGAAAAACAATCCCTTCTCTGCAACCCACACACACAACCACTGTCTTATCCAACAAATATCAACATTAACTGAACAAATATCAATATTAACTGAGCATGCATCAGCTACTCCTCCTGGGTGCTGGGATATGGACTGGATACTACAGGTAAAATCTATTCCCCATGGAATTTACATTTCAGGTCAGGAGACAGACAACAAATTTAAAAAATCAAATAATTAGCCACTGGTTGGTAAGTGATCTATTGATATTTAGCATACAACTTCATAGACAAACTTGCTAAACTGGAAGGATAAACAGTTATATTAATGAAAACCTTTCCCTCCAGGAATAAAAGAAGAGTCAAAAGGGAAGGCATGACTAGCTCTGCCTGAGAACATGGATATACTGTAAATGAGTGTATTGTACATATTTAGCAGGATATAGGCAAACATCTAATTAAGTAGATTTCTTAGGAACTAGAAAGAGGAACTGATTTGAATTCCATGGGAAGAAATGCCTTATTTATTTCATGGCTTAGTTTTATTTTTATTGCTTTTTCCCCCCCCAGAGAATTAGCTTTGCAAATTTTCAAGGGATTACAGAAAGACAAGATGGCAAGTGAAAGATATAAAACAAAAAGTGACTAAGAGAGAGAGGTATGGAGGGAAGAAAGAAGGGAGAAAGAGAAAAGAGGGATAAAGGGAGGAGCAAGCAGAGGGAGGAGAAGGGGAGAGAAAGATCATGAATATGCATAAACCAATCCCTTCTCTGTCCCTGTTATATGCTACTGTGAACAAAGTCTCATATGGGAGTACTGCTAACCAATTTTACTACTCAATGAAACATTTGAAACCAATACAAAGCATATTTTAAGAAATAGAACTGAATTACCAAAAGTTCAATATTTGCATTTTTTCATTAACTTTTCCCTTAGACCAAGATGCTGGGAGCAGGAAAGAGAATTTCACCAGTTTTATCTTTAAAATGGCTGCATTATCTTTTTCAGTTTATCCAGTAGGCTGTGCATTTCCACGAATGTAGACAAATGAGTCTAATGGAATTGTGCACTAGAGAAAAAGTAGAAGAAAATTAAATTTGTTAGTTTCCCTATGAATCTGTAAGAACTCATTTGGTGGCTATGACCTGTAGCAAGCCTGCTTTAGGATCATGATAGTAAGGGAAGTTTCTCTTTTTTAAACCTAAGACTACAGTGGGGATATGCCACTTATTGTAACTTATAATTTGAAGGGTTGGAGGAACCTGTTCTTTTTTTTCTTTTAGAGTAGAAGATTAAATACAGAAGGAAGAGAGGGAAATAGAAAGAATTTATCTCTCCCAGAGGAAAAATCTAAGAATCCTTCTAAGAATGTAAACATCTGACACACTGAGAAATAAGACAAGAATTGCCTAAGATGGTCAGAAAGATGGAAGTAAAAACTGAGCCCCAAGACAAAAGAATAATTAAAGAGAGCACAGGGAGTAAGGAAGGCACAGATCTTCACTCCAGACCCCTGAGAAATTAGCACTGGAATTAGAGTTTCAGAACTCATCCCAGATGCTAGGCCTTGCATGCATTATTTCTATTCATGGAAAACCCATACCCTATACACTTACACAATCAGGCTGGAGATTTCAAAGCTCAACAGAACACACATCCATCAAAGCCTCTGTATTCTTTATGAGCTATGCAAAGAAACCTGTGTTCCAGGCAATAACAGGTGCTAACAGAGAACTAACTGAAATGTATTTGGAGAAAACAAGCTCAACCCAGAAAAGCCACACACTTGCCACCTACTATTCCCACACTGCTTCGATGCTCACAGAAAATTTCAGGGACTCTCCTTTGCCCTTTGGGACATTCTGGACCTTTACCTAGAGAATCGATCAGGGAAAGGAAAAAAAAAAAAGATCCACAGATTTACATAATCTAGGTATCAGTATAACTACGTACAAAGCTAACAATCAGAAGCAGAGTAGTCAAAACAAACAAAAATAATATTACAGAAAACTTGAAAAGACCACTCACACCAGCAGCACAGGAAAAGCAAATGATAAGAGGAGACAGAGAAGCACTTTTGTCCTGGGCACCAAAACTGGTGTGCTATGTTGTCTCCGGGTTTGTTAAAGCCAGAAGTGTATGGTTGATTACACTGTAGAAGCCTGTACACTCCAGCTTCCAAACAGCATGAAAGAAACTAATTGCAGCACTAAGAGATTTCTGCTGTTAAAATCTGCAACGTGTTAGAACTTTAACACAGGCAAAACAGAAAACAAAAGAGCAAGATGCTCCAAGTGGTGCTGCTGGTGAACTACAGAGCCTGCAGCTTGTCATAGGGGCTGGGCAGACATGGGACACCTTCAAAGCTAATGGTCTGCCCAGTCATTTTACAAGACATTTCCCTGTACTCACGCCTTTTGTCCTATGCACTGATGAAGTTTTGAACCCTGACCCGAACCAGATTTCTACTGGATTAGCAAGCAGGTTGGAAAGTGGAGTAGTTTGGCAAGGATTTTTTTTTTCTCCCTCCCCAAAGCTTCTTAAGAGTTCAACCATTCATGACATAGACTTTACTGGCACAGCATTAGTGTTAAGTCCGTATTAGAAAGAAAATGTCCATCTTTACAGCTGGTTCAGAAGTTCAAGGAAAGAAAAACTTACCAGTGAAATGCACGTAAGGTAAAAATGCACTTTTAAGAGAGAATTTATTTTTTAACAGACAAGAGGATTCTATTATATGACTAAAGTCACTGCTACTGCTGTGGTGTTTGGAATTCTCAGTTCAGTTCAGTCATGCAGTCATGTCCGACTCTTTGCAACCCCATGAATCGCAGTACGCCAGGCCTCCCTGTCCATCACCAACTCCCGGAGTTCACTCAGACTCACGTCCATTGTGTCCATGATGCCATCCAGCCATCTCATCCTCGGTCATCCTTTTCTCCTCCTGCCCCCAATCCCTCCCAGCATCAGGGTCTTTTCCAATGAGTCAACTCTTCGCATAAGGTGGCCAAAGTACTGGAGCTTCAGTTTTAGCATCATTCCTTCCAAAGAAATCCCAGGGTTGATCTCCTTCAGAATGGACTGGTTGGATCTCCTTGCAGTCCAAGGGACTCTCAAGAGTCTTCTCCAACACCACAGTTCAAAAGCATCAATTCTTCGGCGCTCAGCCTTCTTCACAGTCCAACTCTCACATCCATACATGACCACAGGAAAAACCATAGCCTTGACTAGACGGACCTTAGTCGGCAAAGTAATGTCTCTGCTTTTGAATATACTATCTAGGTTGGTCATAACTTTTCTTCCAAGGAGTAAGCGCCTTTTAATTTCATGGCTGCAGTCACCATCTGCAGTGATTTTGGAGCCCAAAAAAACAAAGTCTGACACTGTTTCTACTGTTTCCCCATCTATTTCCCATGAAGTGATGGGGCCAGATGCCATGATCTTCGTTTTCTGAATGTTGAGCTTTAAGCCAACTTTTCCACTCTCCTCTTTCACTTTCAACAAGAGGCTTTTTAGCTCCTCCTCACTTTCTGCCATAAGGGTGGTGTCATCTGCATATCTGAGATTATTGATATTTCTCCCAGCAATCTTGATTCCAGCTTGTGTTTCTTCCAGTCCAGCATTTCTCATGATGTACTCTGCATATAAGTTAAATAAGCAGGGTGACAATATACAGCCTTGACGTACTCCTTTTCCTATTTGGAACCAGTCTGTTGTTCCATGTCCAGTTCTAACTGTTGCTTCCTGACCTGCATACAGATTTCTCAAGAGGCAGGTCAGGTGGTCTGGTATTCCCATCTCTTTCAGAATTTTCCACAGTTTACTGTGATCCACACAGTCAAAGGCTTTGGCATAGTCAATAAAGCAGAAATAGATGTTTTTCTGGAACTCTCTTGCTTTTTCCATGATCCAGCGGATGTTGGCAATTTGATCTCTGGTTCCTCTGCCTTTTCTAAAACCAGCTTGAACATCAGGGAGTTCACGGTTCACATATTGCTGAAGTCTGGCTTGGAGAATTTTGAGCATTACTTTACTAGCATGTGAGATGAGTGCAATTGTGCGGTAGTTGGAGCATTCTTTGGCATTGCCTTTCTTTGGAATTGGGATGAAAACTGACCTTTTCCAGTCCTGTGGCCACTGCTGAGTTTTCCAGATTTGCTGGCAAATTGAGTGCAGCACTTTCACAGCATCATCTTTCAGGATTTGAAACAGCTCAACGGGAATTCCATCACCTCCACTAGCTTTGTTCGTAGTGATGCTTTCTAAGGCCCACTTGACTTCACATTCCAAGATGTCTGGCTCTAGATTAGTCAACACATCATCATGATTATCTGGGTCATGAAGATCTTTTTTGTACAGTTCTTCCGTGTATTCTTGCCACCTCTTCTTAATATCTTCTGCTTCTGTTAGGTCCAGACCATTTCTGTCCTTTATCGAGCCCATCCTTGCATGAAATGTTCTCTTGGTATCTCTAATTTTCTTGAAGAGATCTCTAGTCTTTCCCATTCTGTTCTTTTCCTCTATTTCTTTACATTGATTGCTGAAGAAGGCTTTCTTATCTCTTCTTGCTATTCTTTGGAACTCTGCATTCAGATGCTTATATCTTTCCTTTTCTCCTTTGCTTTTTGCTTCTCTTCTTTTCATAGCTATTTGTAAGGCCTCCCCAGACAGCCATTTTGCCTTTTTGCATTTCTTTTCCATGGGGATGGTCTTGATCCCTATCTCCTGTACAATGTCATGAACCTCATTCCATAAATCATCAGGCACTCTATCAGATCTAGACCCTTAAATCTATTTCTCACTTCCACTGTATAATCATAAGGGATTTGATTTAGGTCATACCTGAATGGTCTAGTGGTGTTGCCCACTTTCTTCAATTTGAGTCTGAATTTGTCAATAAGGAGCTCATGATCTGAGCCACAGTCAGCTCCCGGTCTTGTCTTTGTTGACTGTATAGAGCTTCTCCATCTTTGGCTGCAAAGAATATAATCAATCTGATTTCGGTGTTCTCATTAAAATAAAACTGGCTTTAACTGTTTCTTTTCTTTAAAATTTTTAAAAGAAACTTTTACCCATCAGTTCTGTTATTCAGTCGTGTCCAACTCTGCGACCCCATGGACTGCAACATGCCAGGCCTCCCTGTCCATCACCAACTCCCGGAGCTTACTCAAACTCATGTCCATCAAGTCGGTGATGTCATCCAACCATCTCATCCTCTGTTGTTTCCTTCTCCTCCCTCCTTCAACCGTTCCCAGCATCAGGGTCTTTTCAAATAAATCAGTTCTTCTCATCAGGTGGCCAAAGTATTGCAGTTTCAGCTTCAGTCCTTCCAATGAATATTCAGGACTGATTTCCTTTAGGATGGACTGGTTGGATCTCCTTGCAGGGACTCTCAAGAGTCTTCTCCACCACCACAGTTCAAAAGCATCAATTCTTTGGCGCTCAGCTTTCTTTATAGTCCAACTCCCACATCCATACATGACTCCTAGAAAAACCATAGCTTTGACTAGACAGACCTTTGTTGGCAGAGTAATGTCTCTGCTTTTGAATATGCTATCTAGGTTGGTCAGAGCTTTTCTTCCAAAGAGCAAGTGTCTTTTAATCTCATGGCTGCAGTCACCATCTGCAGTGATTTTGGAGCCCCCCAAAATAAAGCATCTTACTGTTTCCACTATTTCCCCATCTATTTGCCATGAAGTGATGGGACCGGATGCCAGGTCTCATCATTTTCTGAATGTTGAGCTTCAAGCCAACTTTTTCACTCTCCTCTTTCACTTTCATCAAGAGGCTCTTTAGTTCTTCTTTGCTTTCTGCCATAAGGGTGGTGTCATCTGCATATCTGAGGTTATTGATATTTCTCCCGGCAATCTTGATTCCAGCTTGTGCTTCTTCCAGCTCAGTGTTTCTCATGATGTACTCTGCATATAAGTTAAAGAAGCAGGGTGACAATATACAGCCTTGACATGCTCCTTTCCCAATTTGGAACCAGTGTGTTGTTCCATGTTCATTTCTGTTGTTTTCTGACCTGCATACAGATTTATCAGGAGGCAGGTCAGGTGGCCTGGTATTCCCATCCCTTTAAGAATTTTCCATAGTTTGTAGTGATTCACACAGTCAAAGGCTTTGGCGTAGTCAATAAAGCAGAAGCAGATTTTTTTTGGAACTCTCGTGCTTTTTCAAAGATCCAACAGATGTTGCCAAGTTGATCTCTGGTTCCTCTGCCTTTTCTAAAACCAGCTTGTACATCTGGAAGTTCATGGTTCACATACTGTTGAAGACTGGCTTGGAGAATTTTGATCATTATTTTGCTAGCATGTGAGATGAGTGCAATTGTGCAGTAGTCTGAACATTCTTTGGCATTGCTTTTCTTTGGGATTGGAGGAAAACTGACCTTTTCCAGTCCTGTGGCCACTGCTGAGTTTTCCAAATTTTCTGGCATATTCTGTGCAGCACTTTCACAGCATCATTTTTTAGGACTGAAATAGCTCAACTTAAAAAAAAAAAAAACAACCATATCCTGCTCTGGAAACATGGAGATACTCTCTGCTTCCCTAACATGATGCCTTAGTATGGGACTATTATCTTCAACTGGGTCAGGTACTCAGAAGGCCTTCACAATCTGGAAATCCATGTACTTCAGTTTCGGTAAATATTCCTAAATTATTGACTTTTTCCCCTGGATTTTTTAAAATCTCTCTTTATGAACTTCTTAGTTTTGAATATTGGACCTCCTTATCTTTACCTGTACTTTTATACTTCCTCTATTTATCTTTTTTTTTAACTCCATATAAGTCTACCTTTTGTTCTAAGGTAAACATTTCACTCCTGGGTATATATTTGAAAGAAGTGAAAACACTCATTTGAAAAGACATGCACCCCAATGTTCACAGAAGCATCACTTACAATTGCCAAGACACAGAAGCAACCTAAGTGTCCATCAGCAAATGAGTTAATAAAGAAGACATGATACATACACACACACCTATTCATACAATGGAATACTACTTAGTCACAACAAAAGAATGTAAATTTCCCATTTGCGACAACGTGGATGGAGTTGGAGGGTACTAGGCTGAGTCAAGTAAGTCAGAGGAAGACAAATACTGTATGATATCACTTACATGTAGAATCTAAAAAGCAACAATAAACTAGTCAATATAAAGAAACAGAAACAGATTCACAGTATCGAGAACAAACTAGTAGTTACCAGTGGGAAGAGAGAGGGAGGGAGGGGCAAGATAGAGGTAGGGAACTAAGTGGTACTAACTATGTATAAAATAAATAAGCTACAAGGATACACTGTACAACACAGGGAATATAGCCAGTATTTTATAATAACTATAATTGGAATATAACCTCTGAAAATTGTGAATCAAATTTTGGACACTCAAAACTTATATTCACATCAATAACTCCCCTCTACACACAAACTATATATAAATTCCTAACTCGGAGGGCAGGAATTAATATCTCCATTTTATGGTTGAAACTGAAATTTAGAGGACTTTAAGTGCATTAATCAACTGAGTTGCTTATCCCACACCAAGTAACATATTAGTTTATGGTTTCTTATTGGTGCCAAAACCCAGGAATCAGGGGAAGGAGTGCAATGTATTGAAAAAGGGTGCTTTTGCTGCTCTGAAAAACATTCGGGTCAAATTAGTAAAACGTGAAAGTGAAGTTGCTCAGTCATGTCTGACTCTTTGTGACCCTATATGACTGTAGCCTACCAGGCTCCTCCATCCATGGAATTTTCCAGGCAAGAGTACTGGAGTGGGTTGCCATTTCCTTCTCCAGGGGATCTTCTCGACCCAGGGATCAAACCCAGGTCTCCCACATTGCAGGCAGACACTTTACCATCTGAGCCACCCCAGGTCAAATTAACGAATAGCAATTCACATAGTAAGAATCAGGTTGTATCAAGAAGTCAGTCAATGTTTCAGAGCAGACACAGTTAACATTGGGACTAATGGGGTTGGCAGCTATCAACATGCTATGATGCATGGGGAACCAGAGATCTTCCTGCCCAGAGGCTTCTTCGCCCATCCTTTCTGAAAAATCCTCTTGGAGTCATTTGTATTGTCATTGTCTCCAGGTGGATCAGAGGCCAAGCAGTATCCCAGGTGCTCTCTATACAGTTTGAGTCCTGCAGTCGAGTTCAGTAGACGTGGAGTCATTAAGAACTGGTTCCCTTGATGCTCTTGTTGATGCAGCCTTTCTTAGAATTGACCACTCTGCTCTCTGTGAAGCATGAGGAGGTGACCACAGGAGGGTTTTAAATCATTCAAAGTAGGGCAGGAGGTGTCTGAAGCAAGGTCCTGAAGCAACACCACGCTGTGTGCAGCAGAAGGGGAGCAGGACATGGTGACTGTCTTTATCATTTTTTTTTTTGTAATTTTGTTCTACTTTATGGGAGAGTTCTTCGCTTTATCATTTGTGCACTGTACCAAGCTTTCCATTTCTGCTTTAATATTTTAAATTTCCAAATGTATTTCATATTTTTCAAATGCTCCTTTTTTATGGCTTCTTCTTGGTCTAAGATTGCTAGATTTACTCTAATCTCTCTGAAGATAGCAATAATTTTTTAAACATTTTCATCTCCCTATATAGTTTTTTCCTATTTTTTTTAGTTTTCATGTTTTTTATTAGTTTCCTTAAATGTCTGGTTGTCAAGGAGGTTGTCAGGAAGGAACCCAGACATATAAAAGGAAATTCTGAAGATATAGTTGCCTGAATGGGTCAACAGTCAGTAAAACCTCACTTTCACTTTCAGATTCTTTAGTTCTCTCTGGGACTGACTGATCATTATTCTAGAAAGATGTTTCTAATCGTATGCATGGAAGGTATGGGCTTGACTACCAGAGTTTCAGAGTCATGAAAAAGGAAAACATATTTGTCTGTGTGTGTGGCAGGGGAGATATCACCGAAAGGTGGAGTCTAAGCCTCAGACCACCTCAGCTTCCTACAGTATGATCTTTCTCACTTGTGCCCAGTTTCCCGGTTTAGAGACCTTCTGCTTTATCTTCATCAAAGAAAAAATGTCCAAAGTCCGAAAGAGAAAGACAAGACTATATGATCTAACTTATTTAAAAATAGATTAGAATGATAGTTGCCAGGGGCTGGGAAGTGAGAGAAAAGGGGAGATGTTGGTCAACTGGTACAAATTTCCAGTTATAAGTTCTGGGGAATCTAATATACAGCATGGAGACCACAGCTAACAACTGTATTATATGCCTGAAAGTTGCTAATAGACTAGATGTTAAGTGTTCTCACCATTTTTTTTTTTTAAGGATACTTCTCTGAGACGATGGAAATGTTAAATAAACATATTATGGTAATCCTTTCACAACATATCTGTGTCAAATCACCATGTTATGACCTAAATGGGAAAAGAACTTGAAAAAGAATAGATACCGCGTAAGTGTATAACTGAATCACTTTGCTGTTACCTGAAACTAACACAACATTGTTAGCCAACTATGTTGTTGTTGGTTAGCCACTAAGTCATGTCCAACTCTTTACAACCCCATTGACTGTAGCCCCATCAGGCTCCCCCATTCATGGGATTTCCCAGACAAGAATACTGGAGTGGGTGGCTGTTTCCTTCTCAAGGGGATCTTTCTAACCCAGGGATCGAACCTGCATCTCTTGTTTGGCAGGCAGATTCCTTACCACTAAATCACCAGGGAAGCCCTAATCAACTATACTACAATGTAAAATAAAAAGTTTTTTAATCACCATGTTATGTATCATCACGTTTAGCCTACACAATATTATATGTCAGTTTTATCTTAACAGAATTGGAAAAAAGAGAAGGAATAATCTTCCAGTTTTCTATCAGAGTGGGAGAGACGCATTCAAAGTTGAATGAAGTGGGGAAGAGAAGCCAGAGCTCTTAATTGTTCCATAAGCACACAGTTAACGAATTCGCCTCATTTTAGCCCCCTCCTACCTACCTCCTTCATCATAGCTTCAAAGGTGCCTGGTGCCCCTAATTTCTAAGCCTCTGAGGCTTTGGTAGTTTAGGATTCAGTTTTCTTTTTTAATTTACATTATTTATTTATGGCTGGGGGGGCTACTCCTGTTGCGGTGCACGGGCTTCTCGTTTCAACGGCTTCTCTTGTTGTGGAGCATGGGCTCCAGGGTGCTGAGGCTTCAGTAGTTGTGGCTCCTTGGCTCCAGAGCACAGGCTTAATAGTTGTGGCTCATAGGCTTAGCTGCTCCATGGCATGTGGAACCTTCCCAGACTGGAGATCAAAACCCCTGACTCCTACATTGGCAGGCAGACTCTTTACCACCGAGCCACCAGGGAAGCCCTGGACTCAGTTTTCTTGAGCCTGTTAAATCACTAACCAAGTGTTCATCTGCTTTACAACTTCTTCCATGTTTTTAATCTCATCCTATTTTTTTCAATCTTTGTAGATTAATACTTTAAAATTTTTCTCTACTGTCATTCTAGTAGAATCTTTTCTGAAGGATGTGAGAATCAATGTGTGTTCATTCTGCCATCATCATCTGAAAGCTTAAGTATAATATTTTTCACCAAAGTGTGTCTATGCCTGTAATTATTCCTATAAGGATAGAGGTTTTAATCACGGATCTTTGCTGGACTTACTCACTGAGTCTGAGACCTTGGATCTTCCAAGCTGCTCTGGCCACAAGGGTAAACCTTTAAATCGGTCTGATACTTAGGACAATACTACAAGAGATAGTAACCATTCTTCCTCATCTGCTTCCCTGTCTTCAGCCTGAGGGCTAAAACTCTTTTTTTCTTATTCTTTCTTGTCTTGAAATAACACTGTCACCTTGTAGCTGCTCCTCCATGCCCTCCCCTTCCTTGTCCTATTCCTTCTACCACATCTTCAAATGCTTCCCTCAGATTATTTAGCTATTTTATCTTCTGAACTGGTTTTTCACTAATTAAATGTCCAAACAGGGATATGTCCAGACAGTCACATAAATTATCACCATTCTGCAGAAAGATTCAAATCATTGAGTTATTGTGTTAGCCATAGTCTCCCTCTCTCAAAAAGAAAGAGGGGGGTGTTAATTCCCACTGAGTAAAAATAAAATAATTCCGTTCATCCTCACGCCGAAACAGCTGCACAGACAGTATTGGCTGCTCTGTTTGTCTTAATAACTGTGGAAAAACACCATCTCCTCCCTCCCCATTTTCTCCAGAACAATCGCCACGCTCCACACGCAGATGGGGTGATTAGGACTCTCTGGAGCAGAGGCGGGCTTGTCTGGTGCTCTTCCTGCACATTCGTGCTGCACCCTTCCTCTGCTGCTGCCACAGGACCCAGTTGGTTCAGATAACAGCTGCTGCAGGGGACCTGATAGATTCAGCTGTGAGGCGCCTGGAGGCTCCCTAAAGTCCCAGCCCAGCCAGCTGAATCGAAGCAGAGCTGTGGGACTCAAGTGCCACAGTAAGAGAAAGTACATACTGTACATCCTCTTTAATCCTTGCAGTTATTGCAGCAGAAGCTAAGAAGAAGGGGCGGAAGAACAAAGAAACACCTCACAGGCATGGGGAGTGGGGCGGCCAAGAGTTCTAAACCAGACAACTGGAGCACAAGACGCAGGTGTAACAGGGGGAAAGCTTTCAACAAGGCACCATTCAAGTTTACTGCTTATTCCAGGGAGTGCAAGAAAATTCTCAAGGTTTGGTTTGTTTTCATTCAGTGAGTTAGGATTTAAAGGTAATAGGAAATAATTTCCAACTGACTGTGAACTTTTTGTGAAGATAAGGAAAGTTAAGCACACAGGATGCCCAACCATCCCTGTTTGCCCAGGACTGTGCTGGCTTTACAAAGTCTCACAGTCCAAGAAACAGATCAATCTCAGGCAAACCAGGACAGATGTTCACCCTCCACCACCAACAGCTATTTCCCCTTCCAGGACTTTTGTGAACCTGGGCTGCATTCATTTTCTGCTCAGCATTCTCCTTATCTTCCAGGGCCGCTCCTGCCACATACATGTTCTCCAGCCTCTATCACACACAGTCAAGCAGACAAAGGCATGAAAAGGCCATTGTGTGTTTGACTCTCAGTGGAAAAGAGAACCTTGTCATTCATTCAGAGTCCTCCCAGCTTCCTTTCTGGAGTTCCCATCAGAAGCACAAGTCTTTTAGCCACAGAGGTGGATCAAAATGATCATGGCAGAAACTGAAAACATGGTTCATCTCAGAGCCTGGAGAAACAGTGCATCCCTCAGTATCTTTAAAATGCTAAACTCCAAAATGAAGGAAGCCAAAGAAAATGCAATTACACAGAGGCTGATAATTCCATGTGCAGATTACTCAGGCTTTCTTCTCTGCCCTCCCCTCCCTCTGGTCCCAGTCATTAGGCCATTTCACTGCTCATTAGCAGGGAGGAGGAGAAAGGAGCAGAAGGGGAAAGTCAAACTAGCCGATTTTTCTATTTATGAGCAGGTTTCTGAGGGAGGGTGTTCAAACTATTGGCTCCAGAGATTCTTTGGTAGGAAGAGAGGATGGGGAATTGGAGGCTGTGCACAGTCTATTGATTTTAATCATTTGGTCTCTCTTAATTCCCAAACAGAAGAAATGGTTGCTCCTCTATTTTCACTGAAAAGGCTAGCAAAAGTATAAATGTTAGACAAAAAGAAAAAAAAAATACTAGTTAAGCCACTTAGGATCCCATCTTTAAAAAAAAGTCCTTTGATAAAACACCAGAGACAACTGGTAACACTGCCAATTTACAAAATAAATATAATTGGATGATTATGTACTACATTTTAGAAAATTTACAGACTACATTAAAGAAGTCCTTCAGTTCAGGTTAAATGTGAAATTCCAATTTGAGAAAGACACCAAAAAGAGCAATTCAGTTTTCAAAGTTAACTTCTCAAAGCCTCTGATTCCTCATCCATAAAAGGGAAAACAACATGACCTAACTTCAGGGAGTTAAATGATACATATGTTAAGTGGCTGGTCAAGGCACATACTAAGTGCTCAGTAATTGGCATAATCGCTAGCGAATAGCAGGTACTCGCTTTTATGACTATATCTGACATCATTAATTTAGCAATATTTTAAATTGAGGAACTATTATATGCTGAATACTGTGAACCACTAGATATGGAAATAAATATGAATAAATCAATTCCTAAAAGGCCCACTGTTTTAATGTAGTTATTACAATATATATTAATAAATGCTATTTTACAAGTACTACACAAAATAGCATAATAGCACAAAGGAATGCCACCTAATCCAGACTGGGAAGATTAGAGAAGGCTTCTTGGGTGTGGAGCTTCCCTGGTGGCTCAGTCAGTAAAGAATCACCTATAATGCAGGAGACCTCAGATGTGATGCTCGGTGCTGAAATATGAGTGGGGATGTGGAGAAAAAAATGTGCATGGAAGAAAAATCCAGGGAGAAGAGTAGCACGCATAAATGCAGGAATGCAACACCCAGGAAGTCTGGGAGGATTGTGGGCTAGGCCGAACTGTCTAGACTGCACTTGGCTGGAATAGAAATTAAAAATGGAAGCACAGGACTTGGCTATGAAGATAAAACAAGATGATGCTACAAGGATCTGTTCTACCCATTAGTAGGTGGAAGTTATCTGAGCATGTTTAAAGACAAGTTGTAGGAGAAAGAACTCTGTGCAGAGGGGTAAAAGGCTGTTCTTCCTGCCAACCTATGGGTTGAACGGTTTCTGATTTAGGGGTATCACTTACCAGTTTCAGTGAGACAAGGTCTTCTTGGTACCTGTTTAAACACTGAGGGGGTTTGAATTGATGGTTCTCAACCCTGGCTTCCCATCAGAATCACCCAGGGAACTTAAAAATATATGGATGCCACCCTTAGAGATTTTAATCAGAATGAGGCAGAGATTTTAATGCACACCTAAGGGTGGGAACCATTAGTCTAAATCATAACACCTATAGTCACACATAAATAAAAACACATGTTTCAAGAGCAAAGGTTAACTACCTTGGGGTTAACACTGCTCCGGATTACTGCACTCCACTTCAGTGTACTGCCACTCATTTTTCTGGCTCCATCACTAGCTACTTCAACCAGACGCCCTATATTTGACTCATGGTTTATTTCTCAATGTACATCAGGTCTCTGTGCCCTGCTGGTATGGTTTCTGCTCCTGGGCATACCTTTCTCCCCTTATTCCCTTACTTCTCCTGGAAAGCCCAACTCAAAGGGCACATGCTTCATGTAGTCTCCCATTAGTACTGACTTATCTTAAGCAGCAGTAATTCCTCCCTCACCATTGTTCACATAACTTCTATTAGAGCATGTCTCACACTGTATGACTCCCAGGGGTGCAGTGGTAAAGAATCTGCCTGCCAACGCAGAAGATGCAAAAGATGCAGGTTTGATCCCTGGCTGGAAGTAGGAAATGGCAACTCACTCCAGTGTTCTTGCCTGGCAGGCTACAGTCCATGAGGTTCACAAAGAATCAGACACAGATGAGCACACAAACACACACATTGTATGATAGTTAAGTGTTTGCTTTTTGGCCTCCCCTACTGAACTCTGATATTCCTGAAAACAGAGACCTTTTCTTGCTTATTTCTTTTTCAAAGCACCCAACATAGTACCCAGTAGAACACAACAGTGTCCTCAAATGTTATCTAAATGAATGTATCAACGTGGATAAACAAACGGTAATCATTATAAGAACTATACTTATGAATACAAGAATTTAACAAGACTGTTAAAGTTCATCAAAGCAAATAATATTTATGTGCAATTACTTTTTAGAGGAGTATAAGTTACTCCCAAAGAGCAAAGGACAAAGAATATTTCATGGGTGTTTTACAGAGTATGAAACTAGATGCTTATGTCTTGGTGTATAAAAACCTCAATTAAACAGTGCATCTTATTTTTTAACTTCTGTTTATAAGGTAGCCAAATGCTGGTGGGACAGTGCACAGACAGTGCCCGGTGGCAGGATTCTATGAGTACAGAGAAGAAAGGAAAAACACTAGTAAAGTTTCTAAGTGACAACTGTCAGCAAGTTGGAGAACTGCTTATAAATACAATAGAATTAAATAACCATGGTATGATGGCAGAGTTGCTCAAATATCATCACAGAGGAGAGATAAAAACTCCTCTCTAGAAAGATGATGATACTGAAATCTGGCTTTCACTCATGGGAGTGTCAGTAACAGGAGAGAGTGGCCCGGAAATGATAGAACTGAATGATTTAAGAGAAGATAAAGGTTAAAAAACAAAACAAAACGAAACAAAAAAACACACACAACTCTCCTGCTTATTGCTATGAGAAGGTGTTTATTGCTTACTTCTATGGGATTCATCAATATCTATTAATATTTTTAAAAGTTACTCTAACTCTGAAAAGTCTACATGTAATAATCCCCAATTCTATTATTATGATTATGCTTATCCTGAATGCTCTGGGAAAATACTCTGGGAAAAACAGAAAGGAAGAAGATAACATTATTTATGTAATCAGAGAAGTACAAAGAGGATAAAATGGCTCGAGAGGTACATTACTAGGAGTAATGGTAAGAAATTAAGAAAATGGCAAAATTGGGTTGCACATCAGACATTCTCTCAGCATGATTTTTACGCAATGTGAAAGCATCTTCTAGAATAATAATGCTAATTTTAAATGCCCTCTTAATAAAATGCTCAGGTTGCTATAGCCTATTAGGTAGCAATTAAAATCATGTGAGCTGTGCCACTTCTTTCTCAGGTCTGCTGCAGCATGGCTGTCGCAGGGAGTAACAAGGCCATGTGAATCTTAGGCACTCTGGGGTTACACTGGCCAGGTAAAAGATGGAAGGCCCATCATTCAAACCATTTAAAACTGGACACAACATTAGAGAAGAAGCAGTGGAGCTGAGTGGGACGAACCAGAGAACCTAATGTAGCATTACGGAAAAAAATCACATTCATTCATGCCAAGGGACATTTGGAGGACACTGTGTTTAAATTTTGGACTCACTTTGCGGGAGGAGTGAGTGTCAACTGTCCTTGATCTTGCGGCTGACTCTACACACAGGGACTCCCTCCTAAAAAGACTAAATAAAGCACTGACAGCCTGACAGGGAGCAGTTTACATCTTCAGCTCACAAGGTAACTTCCCTTTCTTCCTTCTTTGGTTCAGTGATGATGATGTCATTGTGCATCTGTGGCTTGTTATTTTTATATGGACACAAAAGCAGACAGAAAATACATTAAAGTGATGTGTAATTTTCCATGCAAATGCTTTCAGACTAACAAGAGTTGTGCTTTATGATTAAGTGGAAATTGGTTATTTGCTTTAAATATTTATGATAAAATATTTAGATTTAACATTTAAGGAATTCAACTCATGGGATAAAAAACAAAAAACAAAAAACTTTGCAATATTCCTTGGCTGACCTTGGTAGCTAATGTGATATGGCACATATGGTACCTTAGCTGTGGAAGGACCTTATGTAATAAATCACATCCATGAAGAGCAGTCAGAATGGTTTCTGTGACTAGTTCTGTTACCAAACCCAGGTAACCTAGACCAAATCCTTTATTTTCTTTTCCGGTTCTCCTAACAGGATAAAATGAAAATACTGACATACCACAGACTGGAGAAAAAGTAAGCCAAATAGGTAATGAATAAGATAAGGCCCTAGGGATCTTGAGGTGATAAATTCTCTCTGCTCTCTGACTTTTCCCAGAGATTCCTCAAAATCATTCAGTAAGGTACCAGCTTGGTGTAAATGAATCAAGACCTAAGAAAATGAAATCCTCTGACAATAGAAACTGAGAGACTGAGCAGTTTCCAGACTCCAAAGGTGTTTTCAGGACTGTGCTAAAGTCTAACACTTATAACATCAAGGCTAATGTTGAATGATACTAACAGATTAACTACAGCAAGGAAAAAAAGGAAGCAGTTAACACTTATTGAACACTTAGTATATTCCAGGTACTGTATTAAGCATTTAACCCATTTTAACTCATCAAATCCTCATGACTTATAAAGTAAAGCACTACCACTATCCCCATTTTAGAGATGAGTAAACTGAGGAACACTTATAGTGTTTAACTAACTTGCTCAAGCTCACAAACTGCGAAATAAAGAGGTATGTCATGAAGGCTATGTTTCAGTATATCATATAACTGGCTTGCCCAATCTGGGACAGGGATGGTTTGTTGCACCACAGGTTGCCCTCACCTCCTTTTTTTTTTTTTTAACTTAAACTTGCATTTGTCCATAAGTCAGGCCATAGACCTGAGGGCTAATCTGCATAGCTATGAGAACTGAAGGAAAACAAGTAGCAAATATCTGACTCATTTATAATCATGCCATTCATGCTACTATTACAGGGCTCCCCAGGTGGCACTAGTGGTAAAGAATCTGCCTGCCAATGCAAAAGATGCAAGAGACGTGGGTTCAATCCCTGGGTAGGGAAGATCTTCTGGAGTAGGAAATGGCTACTCACTCCAGTATTCTTGTTTGGAAACTTCCATAGACAGAGAAGCCTAGTGGGCTACAGTCCACAGGGATACAAAGAGTCGGACATGACTGAGCACGCATACACACACAACTAAAGAACCAATCCCTGAAGGCCAGTTCAACCCATAAGTAAAATTTTTGAATGCTCCTTAATGAACAATTTGTAGATAGAGCTTTTTTAAATTTCTGCTTTAAAAAAATGGAAGAAAAGACTGCCTATAAATTAGAAAACTGCTAGTTCCCAGAAACAAGGTTCAGAAGAAACAACAGAAAAGAGAGATTTTCATCTTAATGTCAACTGATATCTCTCACTCAAAAGGAAGTGGTTAAGGGGAACCCTGGGTCTCATCTTTGCTGCTGTAAGGCATCTGGGCCTCTAGTGGTTAAGGATGAGAAAAATGCCAGCTTCAGTTCTTCAGAATTGAAAGAGTAGGACCTGCTTCATAAGTGGATAGACTTGACTTACCAAAATGTAAAAAAATCTGTAAGTGAAATATTTTTTAAAAATCCACACAATTTGATTTTTCACTTGTTGAGAAGAGGCTTACAATTTAAATTTGCAAAATAAGTGTCCTCTCCTTGCCTCCACCATGGCAATAAGTATCTCCTTAGAATGATGTGCAGCCATTGCTTGGCAGCTTATTTTCAAGGAAAATCTTTTCCTATCTACAGATTAATCTTGACAGCTACTGGGAGTCACCAAGGAACCACTCCATTTCCCTAGCACTGCAGGTGCTAGTCAGCTGACACAAAAAGCAAGGTCTTAAAAGGAAAGCTGTCCCCAAAGCACATCATACAAAGCACGTATATACCGTACACTTCATTACATGGCAGAACCGAAGAGTGTATGTAAAGCAGAGGCCTGGCCTCTGAATTATTGGCTTATGAATTGAAAACAAAATATGTATTTAAAATCGAGTATTTTAGAGGTTGCTAAACATCAAAATGTTCCTAAATAGTTTAAGCACACATCTGTGATTGATTTTACCAAAAAAAAAAAAAAAAAAAGGCTAGAAAAGGGGGATAAATGCACTGGTGATCTAGTTTATGGGCCTTTTTGAAAGAACAGAAGGAAAAAAATAAACAGACTTTCAGCTTTAATACCATTCACTAGGAATGGAAAGAAGGATGATCTTTCTCTGCAGTGATATATGCTGTTTCTTCTAGTATTCCTGTACTGTTGTTATTGCAATTTGGTGCATTTGGCCCTTGGTTAGGTAAGCACACGTGGCATACTCTCCATGTCCTGAGTGTAGAGGCCTGATGGCAGCTCCATTTTCAGCAATAAGGCTTCCAGATGAACACAGAGTCAAGAGTTCACAAAGTCAAGTTGTATTTCTTGAGGTGCACAAAGCAGACATTTACCCTATGAATACCTTCACCCACAGGTGTTTTAAAATGTGAACACTTTAGAACAATGGTTAATGCAGATAAACGATTTCTGACTTGAACCACAGAGGGCAGAAACCTGCTGATCTTGCTTTCCCCTTCCAAAAGTTGCTGCTCTCAGCTCTGGCCCCAAGGGTGGCCAATAATTTACATTGAAAAATGGGAAAATTAGTGAAATCTGGTTAATTTGACCATCTTTTTATCTAAGCAATTCATAAAAGAATTAAGACTAGAAATGTACATAATACATTACATAGTAAAGTGGCAGTCTCTTGATACTTTATAGTGACCTAGCTTTCCCTGAAAAGAAGGAATTTAGAAAGTAATTCCTGGCATTGTACTGCAGCAGTGGCTTGCCTTTGAAAGAACTGCTGCTTTTCCTTCGTCGGGGGCAGTGGAGCAGGGCGTGGGGCAGGGTGGGGAGACAAGCTACTCAAAGAAGGTACTGGATACTCTTTGAATTCTGCAAAGCTGCTCAACACTTAGATCTGGTGTCATGTACACAGTGAGGGCTCAACAGATACCTTCAGCGGAGGAAGTTATCAGTGACAGAAGAGGTGGAGAAAAGGCCCAAGGGAGAATAATTCTTGGAAGCTTCTAGCAGCCTCAGACCACAAATGGTGCTTTCTTTCTCAGTCAGCCAACAGAGTAAGTAGGTATATCTATTAATGTAAAAGATTGGTTTTTAAAATGTGCCTCTAATTCTAGATATTAGAATAACAGTTATTAGAATATTCTATTCTAAAGTTATTAAAATAACAGGTATTAGATAACAGTTATTATGTACATCGTCTTGAAGGAATGCTGCAGCAGATATGGCAAAAAAAAAAAAAAAAAAAACACACCTCTTTCTGAAAAATGTCATGTTTTCCCTTTATTCCCTGTACACTTAGTAAACATGAAAGTGAAAGTCGCTCAGTTATGTCCTACTCTTTACAACTCCATAGACTGTAGCCTACCAGGCTCCTCCATCCATGGGATTTTCCAGGCAAGAGTACTGGAGTGGGGTGCCATCTCCTTCTCCAAGTAAACGTCAGTTCAGTCGCTCAGTCGTGTCCGACTCTTTGAGACCCCATGAATCGCAGCACGCCAGGCCTCCCTGTCCATCACCAACTCCCGGAGTTCACTCGGACTCACGTCCATCGAGTCTGTGATGCCATCCAGCCATCTCATCCTCTGTCGTCCCCTTGTCCTCCTGCCCCCAATCCCTCCCAGCATCAGAGTCTTTTCCAATGAGTCAACTCTTCGCATCAGGTGGCCAAAGTACTGGAGTTTCAGCTTTAGCATCATTCCTTCCAAAGAAATCCCAGGGTTGATCTCCTTCAGAATGGACTGGTTGGATCTCCTTGCAGTCCCAGGGACTCTCAAGAGTCTTCTCCAACACAGGGTGCAGGCGGCGGAGGCGGCCACCGCACTTGGGTGTGGCAGAGAGCTACCCCACCTCTGAGGTCAGGGGCAGCAGCTTAGAGTGCCAGGCTGCGACAGCGCAGGAACGGCCGAGAGGAGCTACCCCGCGTCCGAGGTCAGGGGCAGCCAGGAGAAGCCACCTCGCCCCCGAGACCAGGAGTGGCAGCTGGGAGGAGCCACCCACGCCCGAGACCAGGGCTGGCGGCTGGGAGGAGCAACCCGAGGAGTGGTGGCTGGGCAGGCACAGGAGGGCCTAGAGGAGCTATCCTATGTTGAAAATCAGGAATGGTGGCGGTAAGGAGCTACCCCTTGTCCAAGGTAAGGAGAAGCAGCTGTGCTTTGCTGGAGCAGTCGTGAAGAGATACCCCACGCCCAAGGTAAGAGAAACCCAAGTAAGATGGTAGGTGTTGCAAGAGGGAACCAGAGGGCAGACACACTGAAACCAACTCACAGAAAACTAGTCAATCTAATCACACTAGGACCACACCCTTGTCGAACTCAATGAAACCAAGCCATACCTGTGGGGCAACCCATGGGAGGGTCATGGTGGAGAGGTCTGACAGAATGTGGTCCACTGAAGAAGGGAATGGCAAGCCACTTCCGTATTCTTGTCTTGAGAACCCCATGAACAGTATGAAAAGGCAAAATGATAGGATACTGAAAGAGGAACTCCCCAGGTTGGTAGGTACCCAATATGCTACTGGAGATCAGTGGGAAAATAACTCCAGAAAGAATAAAGGGATGGAGCCAAAGCAAAAACAATACCCAGTTATGGATGTGATTGGTGATAGAAGCAAGATCCGATGCTCTAAAGAGCAGTATTGCATAGGAACCTGGAATGTCAGGTCCATGAATCAAGGCAAAATGGAAGTGGTCAAACAAGAGATGGCAAGGGTGAACGTCGACATTCTAGGAATCAGCGAACTAAAATGGACTGGAATTGGTGAATTTAACTGAGACGACTATTATATCTACTACTGCGGGCAGGAAACCCTCAGAAGAAATGGAGTAGCCATCATGGTCAACAAGAGAGTCCGAAATGCAGTACTTGGATGCAATCTCAAAAACGACAGAATGATCTCTGTTCGTCTCCAAGGCAAACCATTCAGTATCACAGTCATCCAAGTCTATGCCCCAACCAGTAATGCTGAAGAAGCTGAAGTTGAACGGTTTTATGAAGACCTACAAGATCTTTTAGAACTAACACCCAAAAAAGATGTCCTTTTCATTATAGGGGACTGGAATGCAAAAGTAGGAAGTCAAGAAACACCTGGAGTAACAGGCAAATTTGGCCTTGGAATGCGGAATGAAGCAGGGCAAAGACTAAATCTATGCCCCAACCAGTAATGCTGAAGAAGCTGAAGTTGAACGGTTTTATGAAGACCTACAAGATCTTTTAGAACTAACACCCAAAAAAGATGTCCTTTTCATTATAGGGGACTGGAATGCAAAAGTAGGAAGTCAAGAAACACCTGGAGTAACAGGCAAATTTGGCCTTGGAATGCGGAATGAAGCAGGGCAAAGACTAATAGAGTTTTGCCAAGAAAATGCACTGATCATAGCAAATACCCTCTTCAAACAACACAAGAGAAGACTCTACACACGGACATCACCAGATGGTCAACACCGAAATCAGATTGATTATATTCTTTGCAGCCAAAAATGGAGAAGCTCTATACAGTCAACAAAAACAAGACCAGGAGCTGCCTGTGGCTCAGATCATGAGCTCCTTATTGACAAATTCAGACTCAAATTGAAGAAAGTGGGCAACACCACTAGACCATTCAGGTATGACCTAAATCAAATCCCTTATGATTATGCAGTGGAAGTGAGAAATAGATTTAAGGGCCTAGATCTGATAGATAAAGTGCCTGATGAACTATGGAATGAGGTTCGTGACACTGTACAGGAGACAGGGATGAAGACCATCCCCATGGTAAAGAAATGCAAAAAAATCAAAATGGCTGTCTGGCGAGGCCTTACAAATAGCTGTGAAAAGAAGAGAGGCGAAAAGCAAAGGAGAAAAGAAAAGATATAAGCATCTGAATGCAGAGTTCCAAAGAATAGCAAAAAGAGATAAGAAAGCCTTCTTCAGCGACCAATGCAAAGAAATAGAGGAAAAGAACAGAAGGGGAAAGACTAGAGATCTCGTCAAGAAAATGAGAGATACCAAGGGAACATTTCATGCAAAGATGGGCTCGATAAAGGACAGAAATGCTCTGGACCTAACAGAAGCAGAAGATATTAAGAAGAGGTGGCAAGAATACACGGAAGAACTGTACAAAAAAGATCTTCACGACCCAGATAATCATGATGATGTGATGACGAATCTAGAGCCAGAAATCTTGGACGTGAAGGGAAGAGGGATAACAAGAAATATCTTAGGCAAAATCGGAACTTTCTCCCTAGTGCCCTTTCAGTGCTGAACTACCTTGTCCCCTTGGCCACAGCTCTTTGGCCAACCGAGAAGGTGAGCTAAACTGAGTCTGTTTCTGGGAATTTGGAATTAGGAATTACTGCTCCAGCTAGGTGGTTGGTATTTCTTGAAATCAGAAGTAATATAAATCTGAAATGAAGGCAACCATGATTGGTGGTATATTGTCACAGAAGAAGAGAAAGTCTCTAGACAGAAGTAGTGGGGAGACAGGGGACTGTACATCCCTGGAAGGACAACAAAAACACCAGCTCACAACCGCTTTCGAGTCCCTATCTTGGTCTCTAGTGAGGCCTGACCACATTTCTTTCCTTCGTTCCATCAGCTACCCCTGTATCCTGATTGCAAACTCCCAGTCTGTTTTAGCCAGTCCGAGTAGATTTCTATTATTTGCAATCTAAGCGACTTGATTAGTAGAGAACTGACACCCAGTATGGAATCCAGGTTGCCTTTGTTTGTTTCAAAGCCAGAACTACTCACTCATCCTGCCTTTTTGAATATAATATATTGCTTTCTGTGTAAATGGGAGGACACTCATATTAAAAATCATGAGTACCTCATTTAAATAAACTATGGAAGCTTCAGTGCTCCAAAAAACATAAAACAGAATTGAAAACAAATGAATCTTTGCTTTAGGCTTTAAGTCGTATGAATTAAATCAGCTATTAATCAGACTTGGAAAAACACTGGCTTCTTTCCCATAGTCATTACTATAAAATTATTTTAAAGAATCAATAGAACTCACTAACCTACATGACTTTCTGATACTTTCACTCACTAGTTTACTCCAGAACTTATTGCTAATTACTGTAGGTCTAAGAGAATCCACATATGAGAGACAAAAGACATAAATTATTTACAGGGCTATTCATCTGCAATGGACATTCCATCAGATTCAACCTTGTAAGTGTCACAGGACCAGTTGTTCTTAAATCAGAGGTATTTTATAGGAAATAATAAAGATGCTAGAGCAGCAGAATAAATTCATACGAACAGCAGATCTACATTTCATTGCAATGAATGTCTCTACTCTATTAAACAAGTACTGAAATTTGCCCTTAACATGCCACAGAATTAAGGGTTTTCCCTGAGATGTTCTGCAGACATGCAGGTGTCTAAGACTAAGGGCCTGGTGTGGGGCGTTTTTTAAATGCCCTCACATCCAAATTTCTATATGGAATATGAGACTCTCATGGATCTGAAAGGACTTGCTCTCATCTAAAAGGACCTTGCTTCTGGCAGTTATTTTTCTCATCTGAAACATTTTTTCTTCTCTGCTGTGATCCCTTCTGTCTCTGAAAAAGAACTGTGTTTATCATCTAGGACTTATCACATTGTTCTTGCTGACTGACTGAATGGTCAGCAAAAAAAAAAAGTTGATGTGTCTAGGATGTGAGTATTTGGCAGCCCCCTAATGCCTTAATGGATCTCGGCAGTATTAGTTTACTGAAAGGCAATCCAGTCCGCCTGGGACAATTTACCATTTCGTGTACTGTGCACAGATGAGATCTTTTATTTTGCTAGAGTTTAACTTTGGCTTTCGCTGCGAAAGACAGAAAAATTTAAGCTCTGAAGGGTGTTCCATCAGGCAGCAATGAATAAAACCAGCCCAGTGTGATTGTGAAGGATGCTGAGACCACGCAGGATCACCAGATCTTCACTGGCCAGGAGGACCAGAGAAGACCCTCCTTCCAGGGATCTCGACCAACATGTGGCAGACAGGTTAGTTCTGCCCAGGGATGTCTGAGAGATGCAGACCTGTGCAAAAACACGGGGTGAATGAGATGGATGACTTCTCAAGGCCACTGCCATTGCCATGATTCATTAATGTCAGACCGGCTGCTGCTCTGAGCTGTGTGTTTTCCTAAAGCAATAGACTCTACTGTCCACCTTCTATAAATAATAAATCTCTCAGCTTCCCAATCTTTCTGTAATCTCCACGCCAGCACACCGAAAATAAGTAAACAAGGTTAGCTCACAAAATAAGGCATGCACCCACAGTGAGTCCAATAAACATGACATGGGCTTATCTTCTTTCATGTCTCCAAACTCTTAGTATCAGTATCTAACCTGTGATTACAATTGGGAAAATTAATAAAATTTAAAAATCCTTGTGCCTTCTATGGCCTCAATGTCTATTTTTAATTTTTATGAAACTGAAGGGGAGATTTGTATATTGTTTTGGATGACCTGAAAAAGACAGAAGACAGTTTTATCCACAGACTTAACAACAACAATCTCAACACCTCAGTGTGAAAGAAATAAGTTCAATTAGATGTTCTCCCGTGAGAATCCCACAGAAAAATGCAATGTACACAATTCAGCATCTCTTGGGCCATCCAGTCACTTGTGTCAACAAAGAGACATGCATCTCTGGGCCTTGAGTGACAGAATCTTTAGCCATATATCTTCAGCTCACTCATAGCCCCATATCTAAAGTGATTAAAATTTAAATATCACCAAAATCCCTAGGAAATTATATCTTTGTATAAACTGCCAGTCTATTCTCTTCCCACGTGGAGTCACACTCATTATTAAAAGACACTAAGCCTAATCACTGTATGATGAGGTACAGTAATTTGTCACTTCCTCAGGCTATTTCTGCAGTGGAGAGCTGGGGTTTTAGTGGACTGGTGTGGACTGACATAACCCATTTTCTACAAATCAAAATAGGCAACACCAACTAGATAAAAAGCCTGCACCACCAATCTACAGATACTTCAAGGAAAGAAAACACACTTTAAAAATATGAAGCAAAACAAGATAAAACCCCTTTTTATCAAGAAAAACAAATTTATCATTTTCTGTGTTTATTTCCTTTTTTTAAGAGAATACATTCTTAGCACTCTCAGAGTTGAGACCATGGATAACCATCTGGTGCTAGAAAGTCCTAGAAGGGCTTCTCAGATTCCCCCTGGCTTTTCTCTCTGTACCCTCCACTCAGGCCACAGGAGCCTCTTTCCAGTCTTCCTTCCTACAATTTCCCAAACCGATCATGGTTTCTACCACTTTCTACCTGTGATACATCCAAACACCTTGTTCTCTAGTTAAAAGCATCTTGCAGCTGCTGCTGCTGCTAAGTCACTTCAGTCATGTCCGACTCTGTGTGACCCCATAGACGGCAGCCCACCAGGCTCCCCCATCCCTGAGATTCTCCAGGCAAGAATACTGGAGTGGGGTGCCATTTCCTTCTCCAATGCATGAAAGTGAAAAGTCAAAGTGAAGTTGCTTACTCTATCATAAAACAAAAACAGCAAAGGTCTGTCAGATTCTATGAAAACTCTAACCTGGGCTTCCTTGTCTCCCTGTTCTTCCCCGTTTCTCTCCACCTCTTCCTCGAGTTTCTCTACACAGTTTGCATGCATGTGTACGTGTGTGCATTTCTCTGTCTTTGGGGAGGGGTAGAATTAGGTCCTTCAATAAGCCTTCAGAGCCTTAGGGTCATTGGCTATCTGTGTGGAGACCATCATTTGACAAGGACCATGGTGTTGGTCCTTGCTGGCTACTCTTCTTAAGAAGCTAAATAGCCGCAAAGGATTAAGAGTAAAATGTGTGATTAAACTTTGAACATTAATAGGTTTTCAATTCACCTAATAGAGTAATCACGATTAAGTCATCATTGTGTTTGCCACATTATTAGTACATTACTTAAAAACACAATTTGTGCTGAAGGAAACTTACTGTGATTGTTTGTTTTAATGAGACCATAAAATATGCACTCCAGGAAAGAATTCTACTATATTTAGTGTCGGGCAGTACAAGCAAACTTTTTAATATTGGTTTAACAATCAGGCCAAAAAGATATTAAAAATCAAAACTGGAAAAGAAATATATAGACATTAAAGTAAGTAGCAGTTGCATCTTCTATGCTTCAGTGCTTAGCATCTTTCTGAAAAATAAGTTTTTTATCAACATTCAAGATACATAAGGACAAGAGAAGAAAGCACAGAAAAGTTAAGTTCTGTAAACCTCAGAGCTACATTTATTGATATTCAGAAGTGTATGAATATTATAAATAGCATTTGAAAATCTAATAAATTATTTAAATTTACTGTATCCTATTAAGAGAACTGTCTTACTGAGGCTTCTCATTTTAGTATAGTCACCAGAATGAATAAAGTAATTAATGAAATGTTTCAATTTTAAACAAATTATTTTTTAAATTATGCATGCATGCACACAAATACCACCCCCAATACACACACACACACACACACACACACGCATGCACATTCACACAAATCTACAAAAAGAACCTTCACAGAAATCAGCATGAAATCAATACCTTTTATGTGGCCCTGAAAGCACTGATAGACCTATGGATACACCTACTGAGTCTTAGAAAAAAGTCATTTGCTTTTCTCCCCTGACTATAGTGACAAGAAAAGGAATTCAGCATTAGCAGTGACATTTTAGTGATCTTTGGAACATAATGTGCAAAAAACACAAGGCCGTCTCCAGGAGTGGCTGAGATGTGATAGTCATCACTCTGGAGATTTGAGGGGGAAAAAGAGGCTTACAGTTGTCTTTTATATGTTCTTGTCTTTAAGATAAGGCTATGGACTGAATCACGTCTCAATATTCTTTCTATCTATGGGATTCTAAGTCCCTTGGCAAAAGCAGGACTGTAGGAGTAGTCGGGAGGTGAGATGTGCCAGGGCTTGATAAGTAGCAAGAGAGTCAATGGAAGAAATACTGTTGAGTTGTCCACATGAGCTCTTTCTCAGAATGCAAAGCACTGATGATATAATAATGAAACATGAATTTGGTTAAAATAACGTTCAACAGAACTTTTGAAAAGGCTTATTTGGACAACTAAATTGCCTGTAGCCTGCTTTTTATTAGCATCAAGTATTTACTGAGCAAATGTAAAGATGCATGCTATCGTGCTAGGACTGGCATTAAGAAGTCTTAGTTTAAGTTAGAAAGTGTGCGCCCTGAAAGTGCTTACAATCTTCTGCTGCTGCTGCTACTGGTGCTAAGTCGCTTCAGTCGTGTCCGACTCTGGGTGACCCCATTAGACGGCGCCCACCAGGCTCCCCCATCCCTGGGATTCTCCAGGCAAGAGTACTGGAGTGGGGTGCCATTTCCTTCTCCAATGCATGAAAGAGAAAAGTGAAAGTGAAGTCACTCAGTTGTGTCCAACTCTTAGCGACCCCATGGACTGCAGCCCACCAGGCTCCTCCATCCATGGATTTTCCAGGCAAGAGTACTGGAGTGGGGTGCCATTGTCTTCTAGGCAAGTTCAAATAGTAACACATGCTAATCACTGTATCGAGTAACAGAGGATGGAAAGTCGGCAAGCACCTAAGTCAGAGAGCTGAGGCTGAGAACAACGTCTTCTAGAGTGTTGTCTAAGACTGCTAACCATAACATGAAGGGTTACCGGATATTTGAACTCTGGCCACAATATCAGACCTTTCCTTACTCAGAGGAATTTAACCATCTGAATTATCAAACAGACTTCTTCAAGGAAGACAAGGTCTGTGGGAAAGGCCAAACTGAAAATTTCAGGCATGCTTGAGTTGCTAGGGATGGATACACACACACACACACACACACACACACACACACACAGCAATTCTGGTTCCTTTAAAACAGAAGTAGTAAGTTTTGAACATCAGTTTATTACTCAACTAAAAATATAAATGTGGACTTACTTTCCCAACAGTTAACCTTGAGCCAAAAAAAAAAAAAAAACTATGACAGAAAACTAAAGCCTTCAAGTCTGCAATCTTATATGTCTTGCTCAATACAACTGGAAAGCAGACTCAGGATTTGGGGGCAAAAGGCAAACTCCAAATTATCCCCTGCTGCTTAACAAGCATGGGAATCCACAAAGCAGTAGTCCTTTTTCTGAAAAACAAAAGTAAGATGTTATGCAAAGTGAAGAAAATTTATGGGTTTCTCTGGTGGCTGAAATAAGTAAAGAAGTGTTAGTCACTCGGTCATGTCCAACTCTTATGATCCCATGGACTACAGCCCGCCAGGCTTCTCTGTGGAATCTCCAGGCAAGAATACTGGAGTGGGTAGTCATTCCCTTCTCCAAGGATCTCCCCAACCCAGGGATCAAACTCCAGTCTTCTGCACTGCCGGGAGATTCTCTGGTGACTCAGGTGATAAAGAATCTGCCTGCAATGCTGGACACCCAGGTTCAATCCCTGGGTGGGGAAAATCCCCTGGAGAAGGAAGTGGCAACCCACTGCAGTATTCTTGCCTGGAAAATTCCATAGACAGAGGAGCCTCGTGGGCTACAGTCCATGGGGTTGCAAAAGAGTCGGACAAGACTGAGCACACACACTGATGGCTTAGTGGTCAAGAATTCACCTGCCGATGGAGGAGACGTGGGTTTGATCCCTGGGTGGGGAAGATCCCCTGGAGAAGGAAATGGCAACCCACTCCAGTATTCTTTACCTGGGAAATCACAGGGACAGAGGAGCCTGCCAAGCTACAGTCCATGGGGTCACAAAGGAGTCAGACAGGACTGAGCAACTAAATAACAACAATGCATGTGAAGAAAAGCTCAGAGGGATGGTTCAAGCAGAAAGACTGCAAGAGTCAAGCACATGCAGCTAGCGAGGTGCTGACTAAATAGGTACCTGTTCTCTAGAAATTAATATTAAAGGGTATTCCTAGGATGAAGAATGTTTTTCTCTGGCAATATTTGTTAGTATGGTAGGAAACAAGAAGTTGAGAAATACGAATTAAACTAAGAGAAGGAAATTTTATACTCAATGCCAGAATCTTCCCACAGTTTAAATAATACAACTACTATGTTCAGAGGTTAAATTTTTAAATGTACACATCTCAAATGATAAAGCGATGTATACAGACAGACATTTAAGTTAAATGAAAAGAAGGCTGTAACAAAATCATTGTAAATCCAGAAACAAGAACTGTGTTAACTCTCTGATAAAAAGAAAATCATTATGTAAGTCATTAACCACTAAGAAACCTCCTAACACCCTTCAATGCAAATCAAATTTTACTGCAATTGTGTACAAAGAAAACTGGAGACAAGCTGATGTATTCTGATACCATTCATTTTATCTAGACTATGCACTCTGTGTCTTGATAGCTCTATATGCTTATTACCTTATATTTGTCCTTCTTGGAGTGGTTATAATCATAAAAAGCTATCCAGTACCCTGAATGCACTGGATAATTAGAATTACAATGAATGCCATCTGAATACACTGTGTGTCATAATTTTCTTTAAGTGCATTATTCTGCTCATTGACACCCAATCCCCAACCCTGCCTTTTGCTAAAAGCCACTCTCCAAGGCAGAGGATAAGTTCCTTGAGGGAAGTTAGGTTTATCTAAACCAATTTCTTGGGTTGATATATGAGGTCTCTAATATTTCATCAAGTTCAGTTACTGACTCTACTATATATATATATTTTTATAACCACCTTATTCTGTTTAGAAAGTATATACATTTTTGGTTGAATGTGATGCAACTCTGTTTTGATGTAAATAAATGACATGTAAACACTTTACATAACAATCTCTGACCCAGTTTAGTATGTAACTATATACTGCTGCCTAATATATTCTTTTCAGAAGAAACCATGTCAGACACAGCAAGGAAGCTACTCTGGGGTTAGTACTAGTGTTCCCATTGGAAACAATTACTCATAACAGAATGAAAACATCCTGTCTATTTAGGGATGAAGGGACAGACATTATTTATTATGGCACCTCTTCAGAACATCAGAAACCAGTGATAGTATACCACTGTTATAGATGAGGCCAAAGCAATCTATTATCTGTAGATGAGGAACAAATTTAACCTCTACTTTGGTTTTCTGTTTCTCAGTTTACTTTGTATTTCATTTTTGGATTCATAAAAATTAAGAACATGCACATGTACACACACACATACTTTTATTAGATTTACCCAGAACTGTCTCTAACTCCCTTTAATAATTCTAGACCCTCCTGGGAATTTCTAGTTACAATATTTGAGAAGGTTGTTAAGATATTCCTCCCTTTTTTCATAATCATATTATCTAAAACATTATTTTACTACACAGTACATTTTTCATTTTAATAGAATTACTAATTTGTCTAATCTATGAAATGTTATAAATCAATAGGGTGATAAAAGGAGAGAATGAAGTAAGTTCTTATTAAAAAAGAAATCTTCAGATTCTTTCTTAGAGAAGATATTTTAAAAGACAGAGGCATGACTTCTCTTTCCAGCAACACAGCTGACTGTATGTGTGGAGAAATCCCTCCTCATGATGAATATCTAAAATAATGAATAAAACATATTTTTTAATTCTTTCAGAAGTATGGTAAAGCTGGCAGTAAAGTACAGAAAATAACTGGAGGCAAGAATCTTTAAAAAAGAATCCTTTCCAGGGATGAGCAAGTTGTCGTGCTGATATTTGCCCCGTGGTAGGGTGACCATATAATTTATCACTCAAACCAGGACATTTTTTTAAGTAGAAAGAATTAAGCTATAACAAACTCATACTTTTCCAAGTATACTGGATACATGATCACCCTACCCTGAGGTTACTTGCTGATCCCTGGGAGCAGTTTGGACTTTAGCAGGCCACATGTGTACATGGGGAAAGAAGACAAAGCCTAGGGTCTGAATGGGGTGAGTTGTTGAGTCAGGGACTCCTGAACAAAAGCCCAAGCTCACAAAGGGTGACACTTTCAGTGGTTAGCTTTAAAAATAAATAAATAAATAAACAGAAGAGGGAGGAATGGGAGGAAAGGGAAAATAAAAGAAAGAACAGAGAGAAAGAATGAAAAAAGGAAGTAAGAACTGTCTTGCAACAGGAGAAAGTCTTTTTTAACTGGAACTTGATTCTTAGTAGAACAGAAAAACTATTCCTTCCTCTTTTTCTTTCAGTTCAGTTCAGTTCAGTCGCGCAGTCGTGTCCGACTCTTTACATACATATTAAAAGAAAATGAAAAAGGAAAAAATGCCTTTAAAAATTCTTAAGCACAAGTATACCCTAATCCAGGTTTCAGGCCAGAGTCCACACCATCAAGGTAACCTGAAAAGCCTGAAAATAGAAGTTAACTTTAAACGATGTCTGGTTGGTGGACTGTCCTTCAGAACCAGGGAAAAGCTAACCAGCTTATCCACGGAAGACATACTCACACGCAGCCCCTAAATAATTCTCACAAAAAATTCCAAGGAACACAAGCTGTTAATAAAAAGAATCACTAAATACATGAGGAAAAAGCATCAAATAGTCAGAGTCAGCAGGAACAACAGTCTGATGTTACTAACCTAATATGTGGACAATATAAATGAACATGCTTAATACGTTTAAATAAAGAGGAGACTGCAAGTGTGGTAAGGAAACACAAGACTATCAAAACTGACAAAGTATATTTAAGAAAACTCACAATTTCTAGAAAAACTTTAAAATACATAATCTGTAAAAAAAAAAATCTAAAGAATTTAAGTTAATCAGAAGATCAAAGACAGTTGGAGAAAATTAATTTTGAAAAAGGAAGATAGAGCTAAAGAAATTACACAGAAAGCTATAGAGACAAAAAGAAACGAAGATTAGGAAATATGAAGATCAGAGTGAAGAAGCCAAACACGTCTAATCAAGACTCTAGAAAGAAGAAATATAAAGAAAGAGAGAGGGGCAATATTCAATTAGGTATAAGATAACCATTTTCCAAACTACTGATAGACATTAATCTTCAGATAAATCCCAATGAACTCCCAAACAGGGCAAAGAGAAATCCATACCTAAATACATTGCAGTGAAACAGAAGAACATCAAAATCAAAACGTAGATCTGGAAAGTAGCCAGAGAAAAAAGAGACATATTGCATGCACAGGCTTGCTAGACCACAAGACTGACAGCTGACTTCAGACAGTAACAATGAAAGATAGTGGAATAACAGCTTTGTGGAAAATAAGCGTTGACCAAAAGCTCAGTCCCACCGAAAACACTTAAAACTTCAATAAAAATATTAAAAAAAAAATGTCAAAGCCAAAGGACAGGAAGAAAAGAAGAAAAGATAATAAAATTTTGAAGGCTGGGAACTGTTTTAACAGATCAGTTCTCAGCTGATTCCTGGTTAGCAGTGGGGAGGATAAGAATAAATCTGTTAGGCTTTGAGTCCTGAAAAGTCTCAGAAACCTCTGAGCTTAATGCCTCTGTAACTAGAACTGAAAGATAGGTGTGGATGTGGTGAAAGCTGTTAATGTTAACCAATTAAATATCTAGACTCCTTTCTTGTCACTCAATCCAATGGGTGATTCAATCTCCTGCTGCTGCTGCTGCTGCTGCTGCGTCACTCCAATCGTGTCGGACTCTGTGCAACCCCAAAGACAGCAGCCCGCCAGGCTCCCCCGTCCCTGGGATTCTCCAGGCAAGAACACTGGAGTGGGTTGCCACTGCCTTCTCCTACCCCAACAGAAAACTTGGTTTACCTTTCAGAGATGACAAAAGAGTCTTTGGACTAGAAATTGACCTAGACAGTTGAATACATAGGTATCTTACTGAAATCAAGGGATTAATGGACCATACTTACTAAGGAATACTGAGGTATCCAACCCTCTTTTGCTGTTCATCAACTAGAACAATGGCAGCTAGACCTTTATTCTCTAGGCAAATATTTCTTTTCCAAAGAATCTGACTATACTAAGGGGATGAAGAACTCCTAAAATACTAGCATCTGGGATTCCATAACACATGACTCACCAATGGTTCTCAAAATTGACTGCTCATTGGTATCACCTTGGAAGCTTTGAAAAATAGTGATGCCTGTGTTCCACTATTGAGAATGTCTGACTTAACGCCTTAGGGAGGGGCACCCAGGAGTGCCCTGGGATTTTTAAAAGCTCCCTAAGGAGATTCTTACATTCAGCCATGGTTAAGAACCACTGCCCTACAGTGAAACTCAAACACATATTCAAAGCTTCAATCAGATTTTAGTTTTTTACTGTTAATAGCAAGAAGAAAATCAAGGATTACTTAGATCATATGATAAAAATCTCTAAAGCAGAAGACAGAGGCAAGAACAAATAAACAGGTGTCTGGTGGAAGGCCTGGCTTAATAACTGGGAGGACAAATAGGAGAGTGGACTTTGAGTGAATGATTAAACTGTAGCAGAGTCGATGTCTTTTGTACTGGACGACCGGTGAGCAGCACAAGGACCAGCACCCCCTTGGTCATACACCATCCCCCTTTGGCAAGCTGATATTTCAGGGCTCAGTGGAAAAACTTCAAGTATAATTTTAATGGCAGCACAAAAGTCACAGTGACTGTGACGCAGTTGCAAAATTAGAGTATATTCTGTCCTTAAATCTCACCTTAAAAGTTTCCTTTTTCTTCTAAGCTTGCAATTGACTCTTTCTGTAAAGTGTCTTGTGATACTGTGAATTAGGTGATATAAAAATAAAGCACATTGCATTATATAAAGTTTTACTGCTTCTGTGCTATAACATCAAATGTGCTTGATTTTCCAGGTCTAATTTGTATATCTTTAGACTCACTGAGTAGTTTTCACCTTATGAAGAATTCAATAAAATGGTATTAAAAGACACAAAGATTGCTGTCAGATATAAATTCCTTTTTATCTTTCCTCTGAGCCTAGGTCTTTGGCAAATATTCTTTTGGATTTGCAAAAACCATCTCACCAGAAAAGGCCTGCTTAGCTCACACAGAAGTTAGACCAGTTAGCATTTACAAACTGGAATAACCATCTCCAAAAGATACATATTAGCAGGTCTTTCTTTGCAACCAGTATTTCCTAAGAGTCACATAAGTGATAAGGAAAATCAGTGTTTTCAAGCTCTAGAAGACAGGGAAACAGTTTGACTGTGTACATTTAATAGCTCCTGAATGATTTCAAATGTCACAAGACGATAATGCTTGAATGTGGTGGCCAATTCAATAGAAAAACAATGCTAGGATGTTTCCCAGGGCTTCCTAGGAGGGCCTCCAGGCTTCATGGGGAATTTGGTCTTATATGAAACACACTGACAAAAATATACTTGTTTCACATAAAACTTAGAAGTTCAGGGCTTTAGTTACCTGCTATTTGGCTTCAACCTTAGGCTTGAAGGGTGTTAAAAGCCTAAGGTCTGCTTCAGTGTCATTTTTGACATCTGAATGTATTCACAATCAGTATCACATGTCATGTAGATTCCTGTAAAATCTAACAACCAAAGTAATATGAACAAGGGGCCGTTTGAACTTACAGTTAATATCTGACTGCTCTCAAATAGAGGTAAGCATGCTGGATGGATACAATTTGGTTTGAAAAGTTCCTTCTATACTTTTGATAATGAAATCTTAAGAGTAAAAAACTATAATAATGATTATTTTATTACTGATTTCATGTACAAAATTAATTACTAAAAACCAGAATGGTCAAATAAATGGGAAATAGATTAATACTGCAAATATTAAGAAACAGTGTTTCTTGGAGCCCTCTCCTAAAGTAAAGGAAATAAAAGCAAATATAAATAAATGAGACCTAATTAAATTTAAAAGCTTTTGTACAGCAAAGGAAACCATCAACAAAATGAAAAGACAACCTTTTCATGGAAGAAAATATTTGCAAATTACATTACCAAAAAGAGATTAATATCCAACATACATAAACAGCTCATTCAACTCAACATCAAAAAGACAAGCAACCTGATTGAAAAATAGGCAGAAGGACTGAATAGACATTTTTCCAAAGAGGAAATGCAGATGGCCAACAAGCACATGAAAATGTGCTCAACATCATTAATCCTCAGGGAAGGCAAACCAAAGCCACAGTGAAAGATCACCACACACCTGTCAGAATGGCTACCATCAAAAAGTCTTACAAATAACAAATGCTGGTGAGGACAAGGAGTAAAGGGAACCCTTGTACACTTTTGGTGGGAATGTAGACTGGTGCAGCCTTTGTGGGAAATAGTATGGAAGTTTCTCAAAAACATGAAAATAGAACTATCATATGACCCAGCAATTCTACTCCTAGGTATATATCTGATAAAACAAAAACAATAATTTGAAAAGATGCATGCAACCCCAATGTTCATAGCAGCATTAATTGCCAAGACATGGCAATTGCCAAGACATGGAAACAACTTAAGTGTCCATCAAGAAGCTGCGGTATATATACACACACACAACAGAATATAACAGCCATAAGAAAAGAACAAAGATTTGCTATTTACAGCAACAGGGATGGAGTTGAAGGGCATCATGCTAGTGAAATAAGTCAGAAAGAGAAGGAGAAATTCGGTATGCTATGACTTACATGTGGAATTTAAACAAATACAATAAACTAGTGACTGTAACATGTAAGCTGTAGACTCACAGATACAGAGAGCAGACTAGTGGCTATGGGAGCGGGGGAGGGGTGCTACAGAAGTAGGGAGTGGGAGGCAGAAGCTACCAGGTGTGACACAGGCTTAAAGAGGTATTGTAGGTGAAGGTGAAGTCGCTCAGTCGTGTCCGACTCTTTGCGACCCCGTGGACTGCAGCCTTCCAGGCTCCTCCGTCCATGGGATTCTCCAGGCAAGAATACTGGAGTGGATTGCCATTTCCTTCTCCAGAGGATCTTCCCAACCCAGGGATCGAACCCAGGTCTCCTGCATTGGAGGCAGACGCTTTAACCTCTGAGCTGCATTGTAAGACATTGGGAATATAACCAACATTTTGTAATAACTGTAAATAGAAACTAAGCTTTAAAAATTGTATAAAAATTTTAAAGGAACAGATTTTCTAGATATCTTTAGGAAAAACACTATAAGCTTTGAATCAAAATACCTCATAAAATTTTTTTAAATAGCAGGCCAACAATTAGAGATTAAATAATATCATAATTCTAACCTTTATAATATTATTTGGTAAGCTATCATTCATAACCTTAAGCAAAAACGTTCTATTGCCGTTCTGTTCCACATATGAGTTTCAAGAAACAATTCTATTTGAGAAATTTTCATGGCATGTAAGGATAAATTTAAGGTAGATGTCAACTTTGCCACCTCAAAATTTCATAAGAGGAAAGACTCCAAAATAACATATAACATCTATGATAAATTATCTTCCATTTAAATGGAATAAATATCAAAGGAAGGAAGAATACAGAATTAGAGAAAAATGAGCTGTTCCAACTCAGATTGGAGTTGAAAATGTTCATAGTAGCATTACTGTGCTGCTATGCACTATATCATGTGATCGATACAGTGTTCACAGAGGACATTGCTGAGAATTCTGGTTCCAACATTTTAGGTCAAATGTTAATATTCTGACTACTAAAATGTAATAAAAGCATATTATTATATATTGGGGATATATTTTCTGAGTTATTCTTATTTGCTAAAAGTCTAGTCTATGTTGCTGATCATTTTGGTCTTGAGTTTCCATTTGGTCAAACTATATATCCGATGTGCCTCTGAAGTGACATTCTATATCATGTAATAAGAAAGAATGGAATGAACAATGAGGCATTCACAAATTTACTCTTGGAATTCACTTTACTACGAATTTCACGCTAAATAATCAAATCACATTTCTTTTTCAACTACTGAAGTGTTTCAGGGTGAAAATCTTTACATATTTGTTTGTAGTAGGGAGAGATTTTACTGAACCTAGAATTATAAAACAAAAGCTTATAATGGGATCATATATCTAACATACATTATTCAGTAGTGGGTATCTGGTCAGTGTGACTGAATACACGTAAGGCCATAAGATACAACATATGGATTTGGGAAAAAAACTCCTAAAAATATATCATTCATTTTGTTTTATCTGTGCCCAGAGGAGAAATCCAAATAGATAAGCTACCCCACTAAATACATGGGAAAAGGACTTGCCTAGATGCCAAATACATTTATGCAGAACCATAAAAGACAGAGTGAATTCACAGAGTGTCAGACATTTGTGGTAAAGAGGCCTGAAAACCAAAAGAGAAAAATAATGGTTTGTTTCATTAGTAGTCTATGCTCTCAGAACTAGATAGCGCCACTTTGATTTGAAATGCATGTGCTCACCTCACACTGATGGGATGTACCAATTCCACCTTCTAATCACAGTCCACAGGGCCATTGTCTAAAGTGAAATGTAACCTCCAAGCGAAAAACATAAAATGATGGAAAAAGTATTTTCCTCACTCAAGTGAAATCTGGTTTTATGGTGTTCTTGCTCAAGAGACATCTGTTAGCATATTTGGATTTAAATGTTCAGATGTGCACTTTGTGCCAAGAAAATGCTTCCAATATAAATGCCCTGACAACAAGTCTTCTTTGGAGAACAGCTTTGAGTTTCACAGCTTAATTGGCTGGAGCCTGATCGTGTTGCTGGTAACTAGGGCCTCTCTTCTATTTAACTTGTACAATAGCAGTATCACCTCTCCAACATTAGGGGTTGTTTTGTTTTGTGTCTTAAGAAATGAAAAAAGGAAGATGGCATAACTTAGTACCTATATTAACTTTTAGGACTGCAGTCTACTTATACTTTTATAATGATTTCTTTTACAGCTTTATGTTTGTCATCAAGGAAAAGGGAACAAAGAGCTTTGGAATAGTGAGTTTTGTGTATTTTCTGCACATGATATATTAGCTTTTTCCTATCTTTTCAAAGTACTACTAGAGTTCACCCTGACTGAAAAGTAACATACTAACAGAATTTAGTGTGTTTAGAGATTGGATATGGTCCTTTTCAAAGAAATGTGTTGAAAACGGCAGTCCCCATCAATCCTTTGGCCAGTAGTTTTTTGTATATGTATGAAAACACTTATTCTGTTTCCAATCTTTACCCTTGAAATGACTCTGTTTCTAATAAATACTAATACCTAAAACTTGAGAATCATTTAAACTGAAACTTAATGTTAAACTTTCATGACTTCTGAAATATTAAAATGTCATCATAAAAGCTACATTTTTAAAGGGGTTACATAAATTGTGTTTTATGATGCATTGTCTTATCACTTCTCGAGAAGGGAATCTGACCTGTTTTAGACCGCAGGTTTTTATACTAGCTAAAAAGATTTTTAAACAAAGGGGGAAAAGACAATAGTGTAATAATAATTTTTTAGGAGTATGTAATGTACCAAATTCTCCATTTGGTCTTTCATTCTCTTTAACTGGCAGGAAATCTGTGATAATTTATAGTATAGAGATTAATTAATAGAGGTGAGGACTTAATAATCTTTTAAACTTATGTTCTCCACCTTTTAAAGACATATATCTAGAACCAAATTTCTTTCTGCTTACCCTTGCTGAGAAAATTTCATTTCCTTTAGCTCAATACATAAAATCTGCACCTCTGCTGCCAGAGAAATATGCTCAAGATGTGGTCTGCTTCATGGCTTGATACACCACAATAAATTGTTAATGACACATTACTGCGCCAAAAAACAAGCAAACGCAATACCATGTTCTCTGTACATTTCAAACAGAGCTAGGAAATTTCAAAATACTCTTTTTCAACTCTCTAACATCAATATCACCACCAATAAACAAATATTAAACACCTGCACTAAACTTACAGCCCCATGCTGGATGTCGTTGTGTGTCCACATTCATTCACGACAGCCTGTGCTTTACAGTATACAAAGATTTATGAAAATATGCAGTAATTATTCACCACCTTTCCCAAGAACCAATCACTCAAATACAGAAATATCCAAATTGATTATTATCAGCTGATATATAAAGAAATGGCACAAAAGGTCAAGACTAGCTCACCTGAAAAAAGAAAACTGAATAAAAATTAGATGCCTTAATTTAGTATATATGATAGCTTTAAAACCCTTGCCACTATGAATATTAAACTCTACCAGAATGGCACATTTTACAGGTTCTATTTTCTCTCTGGCTTCTGGTACTTCAAGCTTCACATTAGTGATTTATGATTTATAATGTCAGTCAAAGCTCTTAATAAAAATACAGCTTTATGTCACTCAGTTGGGAATAGAATATTTTCCTTTTTCTCTCTGTAGGGTCCCACATACATATTGAATATATTTTAGGAGTAATTACAAAATATGAGGTTACAGGGCCACCACTGATTGTCATCACATGCCACTCAAAGTTCTTTCTGATGGGACAGTGAATTGATCAGAAGTACCTTTCTGCTGGTGCCATCACATATTTGAGTATTCTGGGATAAAAGCACACTGAAGGCTTTCATTCTCCCTGAAAGGCAGAGACCTCCAGATACCTTCGCAGTCCAATCATATCAGGCTCTTGGGATTTGAGAAATCCATCCTTCCTACACAGGCTTACCTCACGCATGTTAATCTCTATTATGTGGTCAAAAAGAGTGGTTTTCAAAGTGAGCTACATTCATCCAGGGGCTTGTAAGATTGTGATTCACTAGTTAGAAAAGAAAATAACTAGAACTTAAATTACTAATACCTTTACTGTATACTCAATTTGGGCTTCCTTTGTGGCTCAGCTGGTAAAGAATCTGCCTGCAATGTAGACCTGGCTTTGATCCCTGGGTTGGGAAGAGCCCCTGGAGAAGGGAAAGGCTAGCCACTCCAGTATTCTGGCCTGGAGAATTCCAAGGACTCTACAGTCCATGGGGTTGTAAAGACTGAGAGACTTTCACTTTACTGTATACTTTGAATAGTCCAGGTGGTGCAAGTAGTGAAGAACCCCTGAAGGAGGGCATGGCAATCCACTCCAATATTCTTGTCTGGAGGATTCCCACTGACAGAGGAGTCTGGTGGGTGGCACTCGGAACACAGCAAAGAGTTGGACATAACTGACGTGACTGAGCATGTACACACACAGTGTACATAATACTGGAGGAGTACATGTATAAAACTTATAAATACATATATCAAGAAGTGCCCATTTAAAATTCCTTTTTTAACAGCTTTAGCAAGATATGATTTGCCCATTTAACATATACAATCCCACAGTTTATAGTATATTCACAGAGGTGTACAGTCATCATCACAAAAAATTTAAGAACATTTTCATCACCTCAGAGAGCAGGCTTATATATTTTAGCTATCAGTCTCCCTACTTCCCCATCTCTTCAGTCCTAAGCAGTCACTATTTTCTGTATTTACAGATTTGCCTATTCTGGACATTTCATATAAATGGAATCATATAATGTGTGATCTTTTGGGACTAGCTTCTTTCACTTAGCATAATGTTTTCAAGGTTTAGCTATGTTGTAACATGTATTAGCATTTGATTCCTTTTAATGGCTGAATAACATTCCATTGCATAGCTATACCATATTTTGTTTAGCCATTCATCAGCTGATGGACATCTGGTTTTTTTTTCACCTTTTGGCTACTGTGAATAATACTATGAATATTTATGTTCAATTTTTCATATGCATAAATGTTTTCTTCCTCTTGGGTACACACCTAAAAGTGGAATTGTTGAGTATAATGTAACTCCACATTTAAGTTTCTGAGGAACTGTCAGACTGTTTTCCAAAGTGGCCGTATGATTTTTACACTGTCGGCATCAGTTTATGAGGGTTCTAATTTCTCTAAATCCTTGCTAACACTTGTTGTTATCAGACTTTTTGATCCTAGCTATCCTATTGGGTATAAAGTGGTATCTCACTGTAGTTTTAGTAATAGCATTACCTTGATGACTAATGATATTGTTCATTTTTTGATGTGCAATTTTTTTTTTTTTAACTAATGGTGTGCATCATCAAGAAGTTGCAAGGCAAGGGGTATAAAGTCCCCTGGCCATTTCAGAGGCAGTTATCTAATGAAAGCCCCAGAGCACATTCTGAAGTAAAAACATGAGCTCTTATCCAAGACATTTAGCTCCTTGTGGATGACATATAAACCAAGTCCAAAAGCATGAGGAACTACTGGGGTAATCAAGGATCAACCAGATGTGGATGACACTTAGATACCTCCTCCAAATCAAGGTAGTTATATAACTCTGAGAAACATATGGAGAATCACCTCCAGTGATGCCACTGCTTAAGCTGACGGCTGGCTCAAGGTCCTGACGAACAGGTGGTAGCAGCAAAGCTATAGTCATTTCTTGGCACACCATCAGCTAACTATGAATGGCAACCTTTGCAACAACTCTGAGGGAGCACCCTATTAGCATTAGAGGCCATGGCCTGTGTCTGTATAAACGGCTTTCCCTAGTACACAACAAGAAGAATGACATATAATTTTAAAAATACAGCAAAATATAAGTAATTTAAAGAATTGTCCTTTTTTGGCCAAAAGTATATCCACTCTATATTTTGGTATTATGGGACAAAGGTGACAGTCAACATTTTACTTAGCAAAATTACTTTTGGAAATTGCACAAGTTGGTGAAACCCGAAGTCTAGAAACCCTTACTTTAGTATATGCCTTCCACTCTATAAAGAACCTATGGTCTCCCTAACTCATCTATTCATTGCTGCTATTATATGCTTATTCCTACTGCATCCCTAACCCTAGAACACCAAGTTTTCAGACTCTATGTATTTTTTAAGACCTTACTTCTTATGCAGTGAGTTAGTCACTCTGTCAGTTTACTCAAATATTTATTGAGCATCTAAGTGGAAGGCACCATGCTTGGCTGAAAGAATTAGAGGGGTGTGTGCCAAGATGATTAGCTCATGTACCCTATTCTCAAGGGTTTTATATACTATGCTCTCCGTCAAGTCTTCAAGTGTTCAGACTGATGAACAATTTCTGAATCATATCACCTAAATGGAATGGTGAGGGGCCAGACAATTTAAAATCAGAGCTGCTTTGGAAAATCTACCACACATAGGTCACAGTACCTACTACAGTAAACAGTCTCTAAGAGAAGGCTTGCTGGATGACTCGTAACTTTAAATAGGAGAGACATCAATAACAAAGGTTTGTACCTTAAATGAGATCAGCAAAGCAGAGCTTCCTATCTTCCTAAATCTAAGAACTAATGTCAACAAACCTTCTGATTATTTTACCAAGAAAGAAAATGCTCTAATGATTAATTCTTTTTAAACTAATCCTTTTTATACCTCTAACACCAGAGTGGTTGTTGCTGAATAAAAAGTCTCTTGTTTCTCTCTTTTTTCTTTTTCATAGCCTTTCTCACTCTAATCCTCACCCTGCTGAATTTAATTGCCTTGGCAATGCCAAAACAATGTCTGATCCAAATAGGTCAGCATTGATCGCTCTAAACCAACTGGTTCCTTCATTAGCAAGAAAATGAAGTAAAGAGAAAAGGCAGGTGGCTCTGGAACAGGCAGCTGGGCTTCTGCTCCTCTTACAGTGTATCTCTCTCATTAAACAGTAGCTGATCGATCGGCAGCTTGCTCAAAATCCACAAAAACTATTTATCACTCCTGACACAGACTTGTTTTAACAGGCCACTCAACTCAAGATTTGGACACCCCAGACTGTTTGTGTGGCCCGTCACATTCCCCTCATACAGACCCTCTGGAAATCATATGGAGAAGAGAAGGACACATCATCCAAACTCCCACCACTTGGCAGGGCACCAAGTAAAACCTTGAGTGACTAATCCCACCAACGAGTCTTAGGAGTGAAGGGTTCAGGGGGAGGCTCTAGAGTCTACAGCACGGTAAAGGCAGACAGGGAGGAACTAGTCTTAGTGATACCAGTAAGCATGGAAGTAAGCAGGGATCTAAAAATACCAACTGTCACCAAAGGGAAGGAGAGGAAAACAAGGTGGGAAAGGTAATGAAAAAAAAAAAAACGAGAGAAAAAAACATGCACAGGAAAAGCACAATACACTCATATTGTACCCCTTCAGCTGGTTGGGAAGCACACTAAGGAAGAAAGCAGGCAGTTTTGTCAGGTGGTCTAGGAAACTACTTTTCTGCCAGAATCAATGAGTCTCTTATTTCTGGGGTCATGTGACTGATTACATAACATACTGCTAAGCACTGCTTCAATCTATGCAAAACAGCCTAGGGAGGGGAAGTATTACTTGAATTTGACTGAGCATGAAGGACAAATTCCACACTTGGCACTTTACATAAGTTATCTTACTAAACCAGATGCTAATCTTATAAAAAGTCATTTCTATCCTCATTTCACACACTAAAAAAGAAAAAATCAGGAATATAAAGTAACTTGTCCAATGACACACAGCCAGTAATAAGTGGCAGTCAGAATCTGAATGTAGTTCTGTTCTATCACAAAGTACACGCCCTTTTAATGAACCTCCAGTAAGGAATTTGAAAATGAAAAAAGTAAATACAGAATTAACTTATGGGGCTTCCCTGTTGGCTCAGTGGTAAAGAATCCACCTGTCATGGGTTCGATCCCTGGTCCAGGAAGATCCCACAGCCGCAGAACAACCTAGCACATGCAGCACAGCTACTGAGCCTCTGCTCTAGAGCCTGGGAGCTGTAACTACCGGTCTGCATGCCCCAGAGCCCGTGTTCCAAGAGAAGCAACGGCAATAAGCCTGCACACCACAACTAGAGTAGCCTCGTCTGCCACAACTAGAGGAAAACCCCACACAGCAATAAACAGCCAGCACAGCCAAAATAAATAAAAATTATAAAACAGAATTAACTTACAAATTATAAAAATAAAGAAAAACATATGATATTTTTTAAAGAAAATGAAAAGAGTGAAAGGAACAAGTAACCACATGTTTGTGTACTTCCTCCCAGTGGGTTCTTAGTAACTAATCTCAGTTCTTCACATTCTTTGGGGAGGAAGCAGAGTCAGCATTGTTGGCAAGCTTCCTCTCACTTGCTGCCTTTTGATATAGCTAACAGGGTAGCTGAAGAGAACTGGCCTTAAACACAATCAAGGTCAATTTTCTCCTAAATTTCAAATCCAGAATCAATTTACTTATACTTACATGTTAGTAATTCCTTGTGTTAACAGAATCAAGATCTAAGAAAAACTATTCACTTCTCATACAATCTGAAGCTTTACCATAGTTACTCAGTAAAAACGCACTTATCAATATACTGAATTTATTCAACATTCACAAAACACCTTCCATGTTCAAGGCACCCACTCAGCCTTAATAAACACTATTATAGTTATTAAACACAAAAATCAATTATCTGAAATGCTGCTGCATTGTTGACATAAAGAGGAATACTGGCAATATTTGAAATAGGAAGTAATCAAGAGGTAAATTTTTGTAAATAATCAGATTTATCACTAATAATAGACCTGAAGAGATGCTGAACCTCTCAAAATCTTTATTCCATCAAAAAGAATAGAAGAAAAAAGGAAGGAAGGAGAAAAGGACATTTATTAGGGGCCTATTATCTGCTGGGCGCTATGTCACGCCCTGGGGATTCAGAAGACCAGAGCACTCCTCTGCAAGAGTTCAGAGTCTAGTAGAAGAGACAAGATGTCTGTTGTATCGTCCATCCATCATCCACCCATCCCTTCCTTTATTTTCCCAACCAACAACTATTTACTGAGAACCTGCAATGTGTTGCCAAGCCTTGTGCCAGGCACTGGAGAGACAACAGTGGACCAGAAGACATGGTTTCTGTCCTCATGAACTCAGAGTCTAATGCAGGAGACAAGCCAGAAAACAGACAACTGTGATGAAAATGCACAACTGATGGGAGGACAAGGCAATCTGATAGTGGGGAGCCATGGGTGGCAGTTAGGGTCAGAATATTATGGGTTAAAAAGAAAAGAACTTCTCACAGTAAGCGACATCAGAGTTATAAAGGCAAACAAGGAAGAGAAACAGAGAGGGAACTCTTTGGGTAATACAGAATAATACATAGGAATGCCCAGATGCAAGTAGGGCACGCTAGAATGACTTAAGGAAATGCTACATATGTGTGTACCCAGCCTCCAGCATGGCCTCTGATGGCTGTCTTCTGCTATTCATGTTTTTGTGTAGATCTCTCCCATTTCAATATGGAATCATGAAAATAATGATATATATTTCTGAGACTGCTAAGTCACTTGAGTCATGTCCGACTCTGTGCAGCCCCATGGATGGCAGCCCACCAGGCTCCCCCATCCCTGGGATTCTCCAGGCAAGAACACCGGAATGGGTTGCCATTTCCTTCTCCAATGCATGAAAGTGGAAAGTGAAAGGGAAGTGACTCAGTGGTGTCTGACTCTTAGCGACCCCATGGACTGCAGCCTACCAGGCTCCTCCGTCCATGGGATTTTCCAGGCAAGAGTACTGGAGTGGGGTGCCATTGCCTTCTCTAATTTCTGAGACTAGGTTAAGAAAAGGAAGAAAACATGGTGGCTTCTGCTTTGCTCCCTCTTGGATCACTTTCTCTGGGGGAAGACGGCCACCATGCTATGAGGCCACTGCAGCAGTCCTCTAGAGAAGCAAATATGGAGAGAAACTCAGGTCTCTAAGAGTCAATGTCAATGTGCTGGCCATGTAAATGGTCGCTTTTAAAAGTGAATCACTGAAGCCTAGTCAAGCCTTTGGATGACTACAGCCATGGCTGACATCTTGACTACAATCCTGTAAGAGAACTCAAGCTTGAATCATCCAGCTAAGTTACTCTCAAATTCCTAACCCTTAAAACTGTAAGGTAATAAATATTTATTGTTAAGTCACAACGTTTGGGGTAATTTGTTATTCAGCAGGTAAGTAACACACATAGTATTTAAGACAGGAGGGAGGACCTTGAGACCAGAAGCTAGACAGGTAGGCAGGGCCAGATCAAGTAAATCTTTGAACAAGATGGGTGTTGGACTTTATCTCGGAAACAATGAGGAGTCACTGGAGGTTTTGAAATAGGAAAATGATAGGTTTGCATTTCACAAGAACATGTGGCTATAGAATGGAAAATGGACTGAAGAGAAGATAAAACCAGTCAAAATGCTCAGTCACATATTGATGCAAATTTATTTATTTTTATCATCATTTTACTACAATTCTTTTTTAAAATTTATTTTTATTGAATTGATTCTAAGATTCTCTCAAAGACCTTCAACTTTCTCATTAACCCATGCTGCACTGCGCCCTGTGGATTTGGATAAAACATCATACTGCTTTCTGAACAGTTGTCAAGGGGGCAGAGGAAGCACAGAGGAATTAGCTTCCCATGAGGTGAGCTCAGACTAATGGGAAACAGAAGAGGAGAGGAAACTACGTTTGCTGCACAGTCTGCTGTGCGTCCTCTACAGTGGTGGTGAGGTGGCCAGCATAGTGGGCATCCCCGGTAGCTCAGCTGGTAAAGAACCTGCCTGTAATGCAGGAGACCCCAGTTCAACTCCTGGGTTGGGAAGATCCCCTGAAGAAGAGATAAGGCTACCCACTCCAGTATTCTTGAGCTTCTCTGGTGGCTCTGATGGTAAAGAATCCACCTGCAATGCAGGAACCCTGGGTTCGATCCCTGGGTAGGGAAGATCCCCTGGAGCAGGGCATGACAACCCACTCCAATATTCCTGCCTGCAGAATCCCCATGGACAGAGAAATCTGGTGGGCTACAGTTCATGCAGTCAAAAAGACGGACACCACTGAGCAACTCAGCACACACAGCACACAGCACACAGCAGCCAGCATGCTACACTACATCATTTTTCCTTACCTGACCTTGCCCTCACCATTCTGGGCTGGAACCGACCAAAGACAATGTCAGGACCCGAATCCTTGCTTCAGATTCTGTATTTTATAGTTATGATGTTGAATATAGTAGCCACTAGCCATAGCTGGTAGAAATGTGACTAGTCCAAATTGAGATATGCTGCAAGTATAAAATTCACACTGATCTTTGAACTTGTTATTTGATAATAATTGATATTGTTATTTGTGACAACATGGATGAACATAGAGGACACTATGCTAAGAAGGACAAATACTACACCCTATCAATTATATGAGGAATCTAAAACAGTCAAACTCACAAAGAGAGAGTAAAACAGTAGTTGCCGGGGAGGGTAAATGAGGCAGTATTAGTCAAGGGGTACAAAGTTTATAGAAGATAAATAAAACCTAGAGACCTACTGTATAGTACGGTGCCTACAGTTAACAATACTGTATTGCTATACATAAATATTTGCTAGAGAGAGTTATGTTAAGTGTTCTGATCATTATCACCATCGTAACAGTTAAAAACAACAATAATAATAAATAAAGAGTATAGGAGAAAACTTTTGAAATGATGGATAGGTTCATAGCATAGATTTTTAGATTCATGGGCATATATAAATCTATTTCCAAACTCATCAAGTTGTATACATTAAATGTGTAGAGTTTTTGTATGTGTGTTAAAATATAATAAATGGTTTCAAATATTGATTACATGTTGAGTTGATTATATTTTGGATATAATGGTTTAAGTAAAATACATTGCTAAAATTAATTTTATTTGTTTCTTTTTGCCTTTTTTAATGTAGCTACTAGAAAATTTAAAATAATATATTTCTATTGGATAGCACTGTTCTAGAGAACCAAGAATAATACAATACATAATTTAGTCAAGAAAAGAGCAGTGAGTTATTGCAATGGATATGTAGAAAAGAGGGTGGATTTAGAAAAGAATTTCATGAGGAAGAGTTGCCATAATTGAAACAACTGGATGGGGAAGAGGGAGGAATGAAAGGTGCTGCCCAGCTTTGGGACGGGGCAACTGAGCAGTCTTTTCCTGAGATGAGAATGCAGGAAGACCACCATGGGGGAATGTAAAATTAATCAGCTTGAAGTATTTTGCTGTGAGCTGGGGTGCTACATATTTCTCTGAGGAAGCTATGCAGTGGCCAGTGTGCTTGCAGGATGTGCATGAGAAAGATCTAAGCAGGAGATGAAGTCTTTTATCGAATGATGGCACTTGAGCCCATGAGATTGCCAGGGGAGAGTACACAGAGTGAGAAAGGGAGAGCACAAATAAAAAAATACATTAAAAATATTGTTCTAGCTTATAATTGGTGTTATACCAAAAACAGAGCAGGATCAAAGGACAGTGAGCGATAGGATAGGGTTGAGGGACTATTCAAGTCTGGAGGTAACTGAGATGGGAGCAAAGAAGAATGCAGGACAGAGCAAAGAAGAATGCAGGACAGAGAAAGTACATCCTGTGTAGAAGAAATACCAAGTACAAATGCAGAGAGTTGTGAAACAGCCAGACAAGTTCAGGGAAATAGCAGGAGCCTGGAACACAGACGATGAGGAACGGAATGGGAGCAACCACATGGGCATAGAGTGGGCAGATCATGAAGAGCTTTGTGTTTTATGCTAAGGACCTCGGACTTTATTTCATGGGCAAAGAGGAGTCCTGAAAATTTTTAGGCAGGGGAGTGACATTTGATTTTTATAATATTCTTTAAGGTACATGCTCTTAACTGAAAGAAGCCCTCATTCACTTGGCCCTGACATTATCACCGGGTTCCATGGAGCACAATCTGAAAACCCCTGAACTCAATGACTTCTCTAGGCTTTAAGATCTACAGTCTATAGGTGAAAGATTTGGTAAGAAAAGTTCAAAGTTGTTGAGCCAGTTTTACAAGTCTTTCTCCTCGATCTCCTTCCCCCATCCTCCTTTCTCATTCACTCACTCTCAGATAATAATAAGCATGGTAAGACTGAATGCCAGGGATATGAGGCTATACCAAGGAACCATTACTGTTCATTTTGCAGCAGCATTCACATATTCAGACAAAATGCTAGGAAAAAGAATACTCTCTTGTTGTCATTGAACAACTCAAACTAAAAAGAGATAATGAAAGTCACAGGCTGATTATCCAGCAAAGGCCTCCTCCAGGCCCTCTCACCATCCTCCATGCACTGCTCTTCAACCCTTAATGACTCCATTGCCCACTTTACCCTTCCCTCATAGGTAAACATGTCAGGAAAAGGAGGAAACCACAAAACAAGTTAGCTGTGATAATGAAGGAGAAGAAAATCAATCTAATGGTTCAAAGGCAGCTTAATAATCTGCTTATTTCAACTATACAAGTCTAAGAAATTATTATTTTTTCCTAATTTATTCTCATATCCACTTTTTAAAAAGTATTTTATTTTACAGCTAGGACAGTGACTTGTCCAGAGTCACACACTCCCTGCTCCTCTGAGTTCAGAGTCCTAGTCATCATGTTACTTTCATTTCATTGAGACCTTCTAAGATGAAATACATTTCACAACGCTAAGATGGAAAAAATTTGTTTTTACTAGGGAAAGGTTTGCTTTTCAAATAAATGGTATCTAACAACAGCCTTCACCAGTGTTCCTTGTAATACAATAGTTGGTCCTAAGGTGGGAAAAATTTGTAAACACTTTGCACAACACTGAGAAATGGCTATATTTCAAAAGCCAAATGAGTTTCTGAATAAAAACTAAATTAAACCCATTATAAAAAACTTTTCAATGGACCATATCTAAATCCCACTGACTTTAAATCTTTCTGGACTTTATGTAATACTACCCAAATACAGAATATTTAGAATATCTGGAGTAAAGCTCTAAATCTTAAAATCGCCCATTAATTGAACTATAAATACTATATGCATATATTAAAATGAAAAGCAATGGTGCAACAGAAAGAATGCTGGATGTGAGACTATGAAGACTTTAGCTTTGCTATGCTACCAACTCATTCTGTGGACTGTACAATTAGGTTGGTGCAAACATAATTGCAGTTTTTGTATTGTTGAAATTTGCCATTTGATTTGGAATACATTCTTAATAAATGTGGTCATGCTATACATCATTTTAATGCACATTTCTTGCTTTATGTATTTTTTGCTAATGACTATTTGTCTATTTTATATGTATTTTGGGCTGTGGAAATGACGTTAAGACAAAAAGCAAATTCAAGTGATGTCCTTATTTGAGTTCAAAATGGGTCCTAAAACATGGAGACAACTCACAATATCAACAGCGCATCTGGCCCAGGAACTGCTAATGAATATAGAGTGCAGTGGTGGTTCAAGAAGTTTTGCAATGAAAACGAGAGCCTTGAAGATGAAGAGCGTAGCAGTGGCTGGCCATCAGAAGTTGACAACGACCAATTGAGAACAATCATAGAAGCTGATCCTCTTACAAATACAAAAGAAGTTGCCCAAGAACTCATCATTGACCATTCTGTAGTTGTTCGGCATTTGAAGCAAATTGGAAAGGTGAAAAAGCTTGATAAGTGGGTATCTCATGAGCTGACTGAAAATTTTTTAAAAAAGTAATTTTCAAGTTTTGTTTTCTCTTATTCTATGAAACATCAAGAAACTATTTCTCAGTTGGATTGTGATATGCAACGAAAAGTGGATTTTATACAACAATAAGCAATGACCAGCTGAGTGGCTGGACCAAGAAGAAGCTCCAAAGCACTTCTCAAAGCCTAATTTGCACCAAAAAAATGTCATGGTCACTTTTTGGTGGTCTGGTTGCCCCTCTGAGCCACTACAGCTTTCTGAATCTTGGCAAAACCATTAAATCTGAGAGGTATACTCCACAAATTGATGGGATGTACCAAAAACTGCAATGCCTGCAGCTGGCACTGGATAACAGAAAAGGCCCTATCCTTCTCCATGACAACGCCTGACGACACGTTGCACAATCAACACTTCAAGAGTTAAACAAATTTGGCTATGAAGTTTTGCCTCATCTTCCATATTTACCTGGCCTCTTGCCAAATGACTACCACTTCTTCAAGCATCTTGACAACTATTTGCAACTGTTGCATACCTCCACAACCGCATGATGCAGAAAATGCTTTCCAAGAGTTCATCAAAACTCAAAGCATGCATTTTTAAGCTACAGGAATAAACAAACATTTCTTGTTGGCAAAAATGTGTTGATTGTAATGGTTCTTATTTTGATCAATAAAGATGTGTTTGAGCCTAGTTATAATGCTTTAAAATTCACAACCCCAAACTGCAATTACTTTTGCACCAACCTAATACTTAACCTTCCTGAGTGTCAGTTCTCCTGTTAGTAAAGTGAGGTTACCAGTGAGCTAGTAAATAACTTTAATTCCCTATTATATGCTCACCAACCACTCTGGATGGGTTTTATTACCTACAGCAAAAACTGAATTGCCCACCCCAGAGTCTATTTTTCTCTTCTTGATAAAATGACCTTCATTTTATTTTTTAAGCTTTGCACATAGCTGCCTACCTGGGGCGGGGCGGGACACAATTTCCAAACTCCCTTGCAGGTAGCAAGGAGTAGCCATTTGAATATGTTCAGACCAAAGAGATGTAAGGAAGGAGGATTGTGCCGACACCCAAGAAGGTTTCTTAAAAGTTGCTGACTCAGCTAAGAAATACATTCTTTTGCACTTGTTTCCTTCTTTCATTTTGCTATCTGGAATTCTGTCATGATAGTTGGGAGTCCCAGCAGCCATCTTGGACAAGGAGGCAATCTTGAAAACAGAAGCTAATATTAATGATGGCAGAACAGAAAAAAGGAACCAATTTTCACATTTTTGTGGAATTAACCATAGCAGTCCCAGGGACTACTATATAGTCCCAGTCCTATATTCAGCCTGTTTTTACATGAGGATATTACTCTTGTGTGGACTTCCCTGGTGGCTCAGTGGTAAAGAATTCACGTGCCAATAAAGGAGACACAGGTTCAATCCCTGGATTGGGAAGATCCCCCAGAGAAGGAAATGGTAACCCATTCCAGCATTTGTGCCTATAAAATCTCATGGACAGAGAAGACTGGTGGGCTACAGTCCATGGGGTTGCAAAAGAGTCAGACATGACTCTGGTGGCTTAAATCTGTAACATTTTTGTTTTTTTGCCATATGCAACTGAGTTCTAAGCTGATACAGTACCCTTCCCATGCAATCTCATAAACCCTATATTTCCCTCATTTTAATACTTATCATACTTGTACAGTAACTGCTTTTTACTTGTCTGCTTCCCCAACTAGACTTTAATTTTGGTGAGGGTAGCACAGCATCTATGTCATCTGCTGTTGAATCCACAGTGCCTGGCATACAGTGCATAATAAACACCCGTACAATGACTGACAACTTTCCCTGCGAGAAAAAGGAGAAAGAAGGAAAGACAAAGGAAGGTGTGACAATCAATGCATTAAGGCATCTGTCTGTTTCACAGTTACTGGAAGACAGAATAAGTCAGCATATGTAAAAGCACTATAAATTATAAAGTCTATCAATATGTGGATTAATTGTATATAAGTGAGAAAAAATATATTACCATACCTCTTAGTTATACTGAGGCCATTAGAGTTATTCAGCACTTCCTCTTCCCCCTAGGTTTTTCTCCATTGTAGGGACCATTCTAACCCTTTAATCCTCTCCTAAAGCACTCTACCCAACCCTTGCCCGATTCACTCTCAGAGGTGACTCTACCTCCTACTTTATGAGGAAAATGGGGGCCATCAGACACTGTGTCTTCTAATTCTCCTCCTTTGCACTGTATTTCCCCATTCCTGTCACTTTTCCTTTTCAATGACTACCTCTCCATTTCTGTTCCTGATCCCACACTGTCCTGCTTCCTTTACCAATTCTTTTCTCCATCTGCCCTATCAGATACTACTTCTCTCTAGAATCTTTAGATCATGGCATCTGGTCCCAATTACTTCATGGCAAATAGATGGGGAAACAATGGAAACAGTGACAGATTTTATTTTCATGGGCTCCAAAATCACTGAAGCTGGTGACTGTAGCTATGAAATTAAAGGATGCTTGCTCCTTGCAAGAAAAGCTATGATAAACCTAGACAGCATATTAAAAAGCAGAGACATTACTTAGACAACAGAAGTCCTCTAGTCAAAGCTATGGTTTTTCCAGTAGTCATGTATGGATATGATAGTTGGACCATAAAGAAGGCTGTGTGTCAAAGAATTGATGCTTTTGAATGTGGTATTGAAGAAGACTCTCAAGAGTCCCCTGGATTGCAAGGAGATCAAACCAGTCAATCCTAAAGGAAAGCAATCCTGAATATTCATTGGAAGGACTGATGCTGAAGCTCCAACACGTTGGTCACCTGATGCGAAGTGCCAACTCACTGGTAAAGACCCTGATGCTGGGAAAGATTGAAGGCAGGAGGAGAAGGGGACGATAGAGGATGAGATGGTTAGATGGCATCACCGACTCAATGGATGTGAGTTTGAGCAAGCTCCAAGAAATGGTGAAGGAAAGGGAAGCCTAGTGTGCTGCAGTCCAGGGGGTTGCAAAGAGTCCGACACGACTAAGTGACTGCACAACAAGAACCTTTAACAGCTCTCTCTCCACAAGCCACTTCCTCTCAGATCAGATCCTGAAACCACACGTCTGTTGTTACCCTGTTCACTTTGTAAGCAGTCATCCCCCCTCCTTATTTTTCTTAAATTCACAGTTCATACACACTCTTTCCACTTCATTTCAGACTTAGCTTCTCTAATCTACCTACCCTTTTCCTCCCTTGCTCCACTGAAACTGATCTTAAGATTTATACACTGAAAACAACAAGATATTATCTAAAGAAATTAAAGATGATCTAAATAAATGGAAAAATATCCTGTGTTCATGAAATAGATGATTTGATATTGTTTTGATGACAATACTCTCTAAAGAGATTTACAGATTCAGTGCAATCTCTTTCAAAATCCCAGCTGGCTTCTTTGTAGAAACTAACAATCTGATTTTAAAATTCATATGGAAAGGATCCAAAATAGCCAAAAGAATCTTAGGGGGTGGGTGGAGTAGAGGACTCCAACTTCCTGATTTTAAAACTTACTATAAAACCACAGTAGTCAAGATAGTATGGTTCTGGCATAAGGATAGACAAATATACCAATGTAGTAGATACAATCCCAAAATAAACCCATACATCTATAGTCAATTGACTTTTGACAAGGGTGCCAAAACAATTCAGTGGAGGAAAGAATAATCTTTTCAACAAATGGTGCTGGGAAAACTAATATCCACATGCAGGAAAATGAATTTAGAAGCCTACCTCACACCACATAAAAAAATTAACTCAAAATGGATCAAAAGGCTAAACATAAGAGCTGTAACTATAAAGGTCTTGGAAGAAAACCAAGGTATATATATATTCATGGCCTTGGATTAGGCAATAGTTTCTTAGATATGAAATCGGAAGCACAAGCAACCAAAAAAAAACTGATAATTTGGACTTCAGCAAAACACTTTATAGTAACTGAAGGACATTATCAAAAAAGTAAAGGACAACCTACAGAATGGAAGAAAATATTTCTATATCATCTCTCAGATTAGGGTGTAGAACCTAGAATATGTAAACAGCTCTCATAATAATTAAATAATAAAAGACAAATAACCCAGTGGACAGATAAACAACAAATAACTCAATTAAAAAATGGGCAAAGGATCTGAATAAGATAATTCTCCAAAGAAGATATACCGGTACCCAAGAAGCATATGAAAAGATGCTCAACATCATAACTGCAAATCAAACTACAATATACCACTTCACATCTACAAGGATAACTAAAATCAAAAATTCTAAAACCATGAATGTTGAGAAATCAGAACCATTACACACCAAAGGTAGAAATACAAAATGGTACAGTGGTGAAAATTAGCATGGAAGTTCCTTAAAAAGTTAAACACAGAGTCAGCATATGACTGTGCAGTTCTTAAGTCCACACAAAAAGTTGTACATAAATACTGATAGCAGCATTATTTATAACAGTTAAATGATGAAAAGAACCTAGATATCCAAAAATTGATGAATGGAGAAACAAAATACTGTATATCTATACCATGGAACAATATTCATATGTAAAAAAGAACAAAGTACTGAAACATAACACAGATGAACCTCAAACATACTATGTCAAATAAAAAAATCAGACACAAAAGCCATATATTACATGATTGCATTTGTATGAAATGTCTAGGAAAAAACAAATACATAGAGATTAAAGTGGTATAGTTGTTGCCAGGGACTGGGTGGAGGGGTAAAAGGGAGTGATTGCTTATGGGTGGGGAGGTTTGACTTGGGAGTGATGAAAACGTCACATTAGATAGTAGTAAAGGTTGCACAACCCTATGAAAATGATGAGCTGTATGGTACGTGAATCATATCTCAACAAGAAAATATTTTTTTAAAAGGTAGCTAATGTTCAAGCTGGTTTTAGAAAAGGCAGAGGAACCAGAGATCAAATTGCCAACATCCGCTGGATCATCAAAAAAGCAAGAGAGGTCCAGAAAAACATCTATTTCTGCTTTATTGACTATGCCAAAGCCTTTGACTGTGTGGATCACAATAAACTGGAAAGTTCTGAAAGAGATGGGAATACCAGACCACCTGATCTGCCTCTTGAGAAACTTTTTGCTTCCTGTCTGAAATTAATTAAATGAAAAAGCGAAAAGAAATAATCAAAGGGTGTTTTATTTTTTAAGACTTTAGGATGAATTCAGCTTATTTTCTAAAGTGAACCCCACTTAAATGAAATCATAAATTAGTTTGCCAAAGCTCAAATGAACATCAACAAGATTCATTTTCATTTCATTGATAAACATCAAATATGGACTCCCTCTAAAGTCAAGCAAGCCAAATCCTTCCAACAGGAAACAAATTCTAGATAGGGTTGTTTGTAGCTGAGTATGTATCCTTTAGGCAATTACATGGTCTTTTCATCAATGAGGTTCTTGCCATAAGCTACCTTGTATTACATCTTGAGAGAAGTTAGCATAGTCTCACAAAGCAC